>CAKNWU010323463.1:0-10523 GCA_932072015.1 Andricus quercustozae
GAAATCTAATTATCATTTTGATACTGTAATGAAGCTTTTATAGATACTAACAATCCAGCTTTTGTTAAAATCCTAACACTTTTTTCAAAGCCCTTTTCAATCTCGCATAGTAAAGTTTGTCAGACTTGATGTCTCTTTAGAAGTCTCAAATCACCTCTAGTTATTAAAATAATTAACTTACCTGTCTGGAAGATCCGATAAACATAGAAATTTGCATTCAAAATCTTCTTGCAGAGAAACGATTAATGTTTCGAACAAACCGTAAAGTGCTTCTCATTCTGAAATTAATTTCACTAATTTTCACATTTTGTCTTCCTTTTAATATACCACTTTATCGTATTTTCCTTCTTTCGTTATCTTTCTCCTATTTCACGCACTATAGAAGAGACTGCTTTAATCGAAAGATCGAACTAGAATGTAGGTTTATAAAATATATATTTTTATAAATAATTTTATTTACTGGTGTCTGTATCCGGTAAAGAGGAGTAGCGTACGTAAAATATACTCTTATACAAGATTGACTGTTTCTATAAATTCGTAAACGAATTTATATGCTTTACTTATTCATAGATAGACAGATGCTTTAATTTTGTAGTTGTAGGCAATAAAGAATTTTATAAATTGTTCCCAAGTTATGAAATTAGTCCCAAAGGGGTATATATTG
Source organism: Andricus quercustozae (assembly GCA_932072015.1). Classification (NCBI taxonomy): domain Eukaryota; kingdom Metazoa; phylum Arthropoda; class Insecta; order Hymenoptera; family Cynipidae; genus Andricus; species Andricus quercustozae. The sequence continues at coordinate 665 of CAKNWU010323463.1, forward strand.
ATATTTTTCTAAGTTTGTACGTTTTAAATTTACTAGAAGTAGGTATTAACTTTAATAGGCCTTAAATTTAATAGAAGTCTTACATTTAAGAAGGTCTTAAATTTTGCCGTTGAAACTACTTGAAGGATTTGGGGCTCTTAAATACTTTTTCAAATATCGGATTAGAAATAATCCTCATTGAGTTACTTTTAAGTTCACACAAGTTTTCTTAATTCAGTTTATATGCTTACTATTATATTACTATTATAAGATGAATGATTCGTATTTGTTAAACATAGTCTATAAAAATTAATATTCAACCTTTAGTTAGGTTATATGTTTGTTATTTATATAGATACCAAAATTTAGGAATTGATTTGGAAGATTGGAATTTGAGATTATTTATGTGTCAATCTAAAAGTGGGGAATAAAAATAATAGAAATGATGTTTAGTGGCACGATCCTCTAATACCAGTAATTCCGGACGTCTTTTGGAACTCCACTTTCAAATAATAGAAATCGCCGCACTCGTTAAGCTACCTCAATAGCGATATTTAGAGTGACGAGCCATTTATTAGTTTGCAAGCTATTGTCTGATCGACAAGAAGTCTAAATTGCTGTAGTGGCGAACGTAAGAGCTCCATTAAGGTTTTCGGTAAAATCAAACGAAATTGTCATAATATGATCCTAATAGACTCTTCTCATTCGTCTCGGTGCTTATCTAGGTCTTTGAAAATCTCAATTACGCGAAGCTCGCGACGTCTTGTGAATATCAAGAAATCTGATTACTGCAAAATATTGCCCCAATATGCAACATTTCTATTCGAAAATTGTATCTGAAGAAAAGAAAAAAATCTCCTAAAAGATTTAAAAAATATATTATCTAACAAAAATAAAATATTTGGCCAGTGACTGTATTTTTTTACGGAGAAATGTTTGGCAAATGAATTATATATTTAATTGAAGTGTAGAAAGAAGATAATTAAAAAAAAGGATGAAAATGGAGTATATATTTAATTTCTCGTAGTTCACAAAATATGAAACTTGTTCTCAACAAGTGGCTAGTGTGTATTTTCTTATTCACTTTATTTGAAATTGCTTCTGGGTGAAAACTCTTTTGAAATCGAAATTGAGTTTTACAAATGACCCTTTGTTGTCCCGAAAATTGCAGCCATTCATCGAAATGATAAACTTACTTTACTTATTAATCTGTCCAGTTTGGCGATTTCAAAAATGAATAAAAATTTTGTTGTTGAAAATACGTATGTTTAATAAATATGGTATTTAGATTATTTAGAATATTGATGTTTTATAAAATATGGAGAATGTATCAAAATAAGTAAGAGATATAAAATATATCTCAATCGTTTCTATAAAAAGTGTTTTGCAACTTGAATTACAGATTAATAAATTAACGGGTGATCTTCAAAAAGTTGACCATTGTAGACAATGAGATTTTCCAAAATGAAAAAATTTCCAAACCGCCTAAGATATATTTCTTTAATTAAGGGTATAAATTGTACATGTTGCTAAATGTCGCGTGTTATATGCAGAGCAGATAAAAATATTTAAATATATGTAGCGTTACTGGACATCTTACAAAAAATATTACGCAAAAATAGTGAACATTATTAACTGTTATTTGGAATTCACCTTAATAAATTTTTGATAATTATTTTTGAGTTTTATCCTGTGTTTTATCAAGTGATGTTTAAAATCTTTAACTCTAAAATATTGAACCCTACTCTTGATTTTTTTTGAGCTCAATATAAGTAATACATGTGAATCTTAAATATTTGAAAATAATTTTAACATTATTCAGCAATCTTTATTTTAAATTTGTAAGTTGGGACAGGTGAACGAAAAGTCATATTGCCTATTTTTTTATATATAATTTCTACACGGAGTCGTCCAAAAATGTTCAAACTTATTGTGCTTTGATATAAGTACATAACTGGAATAACTTTAGAACAAATTTATTATTGAAAGGAAAAGTGGAAAATGACTCGAACTCAAAGTGGGCAACTTTTTGACAATCTGCCTATTATATTTTTAATTAAAATATATTTTTTAGAGACTAAGACCAACATCATTACAAAATCGTAATTTAATCGAATTTAAATTCACAAAAATTGATGATGACTAAGGGGTCAGTTGATTTTACATTCGTTGTTAAAATAGTCCCTTTTCCAGGTGACCCTATAAATACAGAAAAAATTGGACGTAGAGGCATCCTTAATTTAAATTAAGGCACTGTATGTTAAAGTAATTTTTCTATTTAATTTTACTGCAATTAATTATATCTCTATAACGGCTACAATCTTCTATAAAATAAATTGCATTAAATAAGAGATATTTTTTACAAATTGTGTAAGTTTTATGAAAAAAGTTGTGAAAAATGTACACATTTGTTATATTTGAAGATAAATTCTTAAATATTTTAGGGAATTGTTCAAATTATTTTTTAACTATGAGAAATATTTATGCTTTAAGATATTCAAATTTCTTTTGTATCATTTTGGATCAAATATTTTCGATGCATTTGAAAGTTTGATTCTTTTAATCATTCACATAAGCCAATACATACAAAACTTTTTCTAAAAGTAATTTCTTAAGCACGTAAAATTGCATTCTGACTTTTTTTTAGCGATCTGTCTAATGTTACAGAATCTTTCTTAATACTAGTCATAGCGCTATACTTGACCGGTTTGTTTTATGGGAAATTCCGTAATATTAGTCAGTGCCCTTTTCAACTTTTAACTTCTAAAAATGTTCATCTTTTATACAATAAAAATTCTTTATCTCTACTTTGAAAATAATTTTTAATTCTAACCTACTTTCATATTTCTTAAATTCAGCGTAATTAGCTTAAAGTTTTCATTGTGTGTCAATTGCTAAAGAACATTTCACACTATTAAAATTTTATACAAAAAAAAAAAAGAAAAGGAAATCAGATCAGTATTTGTGATAGTTAAAAAATAATGTTCATCCCCTAAAGATACGCAAAAAATCCAATATTAGTGTGGAATAAACACTTGTTATGAAAACCAATATAATCCTGCTATAAAAGCAGGAACCTTAAAATGTTGCATAAATATCTTAAGCTAAATAAAAAATTTCATTCGCATCATTTTACTTAGTATAAATAAAAAATATATTTGGACCTTACCTTTTTTTTAATTTGTACCCTGTTTACTTTGAATTTTATCACAAATTCTGAGATTAGTCAATGTAATTTTACACATTTCTGTAAATATCCATGCCTTCAGAATTAAATTTTTCTCTATATCTTGAATATTAATACTAAATTTTCGACTTGCATTAATTTATTACTGGATGTTAACGTGGGCCTCGAAAAACGTTGTGATGTAGAACCTACTGAAAAGAGAAAATTTACAAATATCTTGGAAAAATCACCGAATTTTTAATATTTTAATTTTGAACAGCTCTCTCAAAAGTTGAATCATTAAATAATTACCGAATATTACATTGCACTCTACTAATCCTTTTCCCATTTTTTTAACATATATCAAAAATATTTCACTGCATTTTCCATATTTTATACACATATTTTCACTGAAAAAAATTCTAAAGCTTCAATTAACCTAAATTTCCGTAAAATTTAATTTGCATTTTCAGAAATATATTTCTTAAACTTACTTTCTTTCAGGATTGCAGTAATTACACAGCAAGTTTCAAGTATAGAGGAAGTTACAGAAATAAAAAAACATTTGAATTGAAATGAGTTAAAAAAGCCAGAACTATGAAGAAGTCGACAAAAAAAGCTCATTTCACGCGCGGCACCAAGTTAAGCGCTTTGATCCAGCTTGTTGAAACGCCCCAACATACCCTCTCAAAGTAACTCTACAAACGTATAAACACACAAGCACACATACAATTGCAAACATGCCAAATGCGAATAGACCAGAATTAAAGAAATCGAGGGAAATATGTAATGTGTGCCAGAGATTAGTAATTATTAGGGCCGCCACAAAGGCAGGTAAATAGCAGCGAAGTGAGTCCGAGGTGCGCATGACGTTATTGTATTGTTAAACATTGTCCATAGATAATTGTTACTGATTATATTAAATTTATAATTATAAATAATACCGCAGGAGGTTAAGCAGGGACTGCGATGGTACAAGAGGTGACTATTAATTATTGCCGCGCGATGCAGCAGGCAATTGCCAAAAACACGTGTAAATATTTAACAATCGTATTATGTATGTATATTTATATATGTATACGCGCGCATATGTATATAAACGCACATAATACACCGATGTTTGTATGTACATTAAACGTGAATCGCGATTTCGGATTGAAAACTGAAGAGAAAAAATTGTGTGTGTGTGTGTGTGTGTGTGTGTATGTGTGTGGGATAAAAATATGTGATTACACATCTCAGTGCGCGAGTGTGTGAGCGTATGTGAATGAGTGGGCGTGAGATCAGGTGCGAATCAAAAAAGAGGTTTAAAAAATCGATGAAAAAGCAAAAATGCAGCAAAGTAAAAACTAATAAACGTAGATTTAGTTTTTTAGCAGAACATTATAGGTAAGAGGACGAGTATAAACGTTAATGGCGGTGATATCTCTCCAATTAGGGGGGACTTAACGACCTGTTATTTGCGGGCGATCGCTTCGCATTGTGTACAGTAGCCGAATGTATTTTACATTGATCGTATGTACGTGCATTATGTATGGTAGAGACATGTACGTGAAAAACACGTGACACACACGTACAGCACACTTTGATCGATCGTTGCAGGAGCGGAGAAATGAGATTACTTTTGAGATAACAGTAAAACCTCCTTCCTGTCAGATTATTTGTTATTGTTTCGTCACCTCTTTCGTGTCACCTCGAATTGTGAGTTTTAGTTTTGGTTCATCATTTTTTAAATAAAATATCATTACCAGAGTATTAATTTGCCAAAGTAGTAATAGTGCTTTTTCGCGCGTTTTCGAGAAAGTCGACTTTGAAATTCACTTTTTTTATTTATAAAAATTTTTTATAAATATAATTTCCTTTAATAATCTCTATACTTCTAATTTAAAATATAATGGTGAAAATTATGAAAAAAATAACATTTATAGAAAATAAAGTTGTTTCCAAAAAACATGATTAAGTTAAAAAAAGTCCGTTTTTCCTTGAAAAAGATATTAAAAATCATTATTTGCATAATTGTTGATTATTATTAGAGGAAATTATATTTACAAAATTTTAATAACTAGAAAATAAAAATTAAATAAATAAAAAAGTGCAGGCAGCGATAATCGAGCACGCAACCTTCCGTCTATGAAACAGAAGAGCTACTGCCTGAGCTACCGGCCGTTTGAAAGTATTTTTCGCTCAACTCTATATGACCTGTGGCGAATATTTCAAAATCGATTTTCTCGAAGGCCAAAGAGCGTATATTACTGCTTTGGCAAATTAATACTCAGGTTTTTTCATTTAAAAAATTATGAACCGAAACTAAAATTCACAGTTGGTGGTCTCCCCTTGTTAGTGACCATGATTACTTTTGAGACATGAAGTAGGTTTTTCTTTATAAAAAATACATAACAATCGAAGAGTGTAATGGTTTTTTCCTTCGTCCTGTCCGAATCGTTCTGCCTTTTATAAGAAAAGGTGAACAGTGTTGTTTGAACACTAGGATTGAGTGCGAGAATATCTAAAAGTGAGAAGGTAATAAGGCTGACGAAAAGAAGAGATATTAAGAAAAGAAAATAATAATGATAAATTATTAATATTTATATTCAGTATAATGAAAATTTTCAGAATGAAATAAGAGAGCACGTTATTTTTATCCTTTTCAAATCGTCTGAAAGAATCTGCTCCCTGGATTTTAAATTAGTAGCTTAAATCTTTATGTGAATTTAATGAGAGTTTAGATTATTGAGAATTGCACTTATGTAAAAAAAATGTTTTGAATTTCTCACGTCCATCCTTTAGGCTGTTAGAACAATAAAAATGTCGAATGATGAGAGGTTCAGGACAATTTTGAACAGAAAGTGGTTTTTTTAAAGGATTCGAAATTTCAGAAAAGGTGTGGTGCTATAGTTAAGTGGAAAATTATTTAAGAATTTAAAGAAGAATATATTTAAGGAGCTCGTAGGGAACGTATTAATTAAATAATTAATTAATCGTGAATTAGGCTATACTAAAGTCTTTTTTGTTTTTGTAGAATATAATGAATCCTTGAAGAAGGAAATGATTTCCGTTCTCTTTCCTACTTCACCCCTGGGATGAAAACCTAAGTTAGTTAAGTTCGAGATCTTTTGTCTCCATCATTTTAATCCAAGGCTGATTATTATAGTTGAAGGGAGATTCTTAAGTCCAACCCACGTAGTTTCTCAAGTGACAGACCCTGAAAGGGAGAAAACAAACAAGAGCGTTCCATCTGCCAAGTTTCATGAATACCGAGGATGAAATTTCGTTGTAAAATGAAAGAAATTAAAACGCAGTTTGTGGTTCAATATGTACAAATTATTCATGAATTGGACAAATAAAACATTAAAGTTGGGAGAGGAAAATGAGAGTTCGATTTTTGGGCTCTAAAAAAGTCAAATTGCATAATATTGAATTCAAACTTCTAGTTCTTCAATTTCTTATCACATTGATTGTTGTTTAATCTAAGACTTATTATTTTATACTATTTCATAGTAAAATTAATTCATAATACTGAAATTTTAATTTCTTAAAATCTGTCATCACAAAGCAGACTTGAAAAATCGAAAAATTGAAATCACGCGCTGATCTTAAATAAATTCTTTTAATAGATCAGAAATGCCAAAAACAAATCATGTAAAATTCAAAATATTTTTACATTGATTTAATTTTTATAAATTGATTTCCCAATTTGAATAAAATAGCAGATAATCCACCTCTTGTGTAATATCCGGTTACAGAATTAATGACATTTTATCAGCTTGGATTTCTTTGTCCCAGAATTTGATGAAATTTGGACCTATGAAAAAGAAAATTTTCGATTTCATTCGTTTAAAAATTTGTCCCTAAAAATATTTGAATCCGTTAATGCCCCAGCTGCCAGTTTCATACTTTTTCAGAAATGATATCCCGAATAGAAAGTCGGCTGTTACAAACAAACAGACTTAATAGTGATTTTGGGAATCTTCAAATCTAAAATACTGAACTTTACTCTTGATTTTTATCTTTTTTAACTTAACATGAGTGATATCTGTGAATCTCAAATATTTACAAAATGGTGTCATATGGGTATTGATATGAGTACTTTAATGAGATAATTTTAGAAACAAATTATTAATCATAGGAAGATTGGAAAATGACTAGGACTTAAGGTGGTCAACTTTTTGTCAATCACCCTTATAGATTATTTTACTGTAACAAAATTAAATTGTTAGAAAGATTTCACTTTTCTCAGATTTAAAAAATAATAGACTTACATATAATAAATGCTTCTTCAAGAAAACACAAAAATCATAAAATGTAAGCGCACGCAACAAATTAATAAATATTCTTTATATACACAATATATTATTTCTTGCAGTAAAATGAACACGAAAAAAGTGTACAGATTTTTTTAGATTTGGCAAAAATCAATGGTAATTTTTACATAGCCAAACTTATTGTTCTCATTTTCTTGAAAAACACATTTTAGATCAAAATCAGAATCCTTCTCTCAATAAATACTTTTTTATGAAAAAGGGTTGTCAACTTTTTTAATGAAGTCGAGATTATAAAAAATCTATTGTTTCAGATTTTTATGTTAATTACTAGATGAATAATGAATGGATTCTTAATTTTGATGTCAATTTTATCAGAACAGGTTTATCAAGAATAATGAATAAATCAAGGAATAATGCGTAATTATTCTTCAGGTAATTAACAGAGGCGAACACTTAAATAGTTGATATTTCTGAAAATCGCCTCTTTTTTTTACTAGAATAGATTCAGCAAGGTTCGTTTACTTACACTTCAATAATTATTGTTTTCCATAATCTGAAAATGTTTGCATAACCAGAAAGTCAAACTTTCATTCCTCATTGACAAAGCCAAACATTTCAAACCACTCTGATGAAGAGAGCAGACTAAATTATATACGAAATATGTTATATTTATTCAAGAATTAGAAATAAATTACTCAACCCCAATACTTACCCCTTAAGTTGAACAATAGCCCTGAAACGCTAAAATACATCGAATAAAAAACGACGCATGAGAGAATATCATAAATCTGGAATCGTTCGCTATACATAACAGTTATTTTCGCACTGTTTGGTGCATCCGATGAACTAAGCTTTAAAAGGAGCTTTGAAATCATCAAATTCGCGAGGATGTTGCTGAACACCTACGGATCGTGGTAAAGGGGTAAAGGAGAAAAGGGGTAAAAGTGAGGGAAAGGGGGAAGGGTAGGTTTCAGTGGAAAGAGTGAGGACAGAGTGAGACAGCCTGAGGGGTGAGTCGAGGGGGTCGTAGGGGTAGTGGGTGAGGAGGCAGCCAGCGAGAGAGTACGGCAGTATGTATTGATCTCACAAGTCTCCCGACACAGCGTCCGCATGAAACAGGCCATACTGCTTCCTCGTGCAGTCGTCTTCCCTGTTTTCGGTCACTTCTTTAAAGTGTAACAACTCCCTGGAGAAAAGCGTCGAAGAGGGTTTCTCAACCGATACTTCCACTTCCGCCAAAGTGGCATACAGGTGTAGGAAGCTGTGTAGCTGCTTGCACCGATGTTGGGTCAACAAAGTAGAGTCTTGTTCGACTGGCACGTGCGCGCCGTGTTCATGGCAAAATTGAGATTCGAATCTGGAACGAGAGAAATGCAAGAGAGTGGTCCTTTTTTCTTATTTGTACCAAAGAGTCACTAAATATGCACTTTCCGCATCCAGAAAAATTCTTTGGAATTTTGTTTATTTCTATATTTTTAAAACCTGTTTTAATACAAGAAATTAATGAATTGTTGAATCAGCATCGTATTTGAATCATTTGCGATCATTCTGCAGAAAAATACCACTTCAAAACCGATTTTTTCGCCAATTTTGTACATTATCAATACCTTTACTAGTTGAAGCCTAAAAATTAAAATTGTCACCAAATAGGAGAAACGGGACTTTTTCGACTAATACTAAAATAATACACGAATCGTAAAAAGTTCCCTCTCCCTTGGTGCATAAGATATTTTTTGTAACAAATACATGATTTCAGAGGCTTTATGGAACACAGGTATGATTTCTGCGGGTCTATATCATATCACATGCGGCAAGTCTCTGCGGAAAGTCACACCTGCGGCATGTCACATCTGCCGCATGTCACAACTGTGGCATCTCTACCTAGTGGCATCTCTCACTAATGGAAAGGGATTCGACCAAAATTATTTCTTTGGCCAGTCACAGGGGTGCGATGAGAGATGCCACAAAAATGTCAATTTCACCCTGAGAAATGCCGCGCGCGAGAGAGAAGCCGCTAGATAGAGATGTCGCAGTTGTGGCATGCCTGCAGATGAGACATGCCGCAGGTGTGAGACTCTTCAGAGATACTTGCCGCAATGACATGATATGTCCTTTATTTTGACTTTAACATGAATTTAGCAAATTTTAGAAATTTTGAAAAAATTGTATTAATACGGAAACCACACAAATTTTTGAAATTTATGGTAAATTATCCAAAGTTATCAAAAATTATTTGCATTTTGATTATAATCAAATTATTTGCATATGATGTCACTTTTTACTTCTTAAGTAAAAAACCGGAACTTTAGTTCCGCTTCATAATATGCATCAAAAAGGGCTGAAACCATGCATGTGTTATCAAAAAAACGTTTTTTGCAGTAGGATTCAAAACAGAAAATTCTGAGAAAATTATTGAAGCTAGTTGTCCTTATGAACTATACTTTCACGATTT
>CAKNWU010323473.1:0-12881 GCA_932072015.1 Andricus quercustozae
ATATGTTCCATGAATTCCATGAATTCTGTCAATTCCTTAAATTCTATGAATTCCGTGAATTCCATAAATTCCTTGGATTCCGTCAATTTCTTGAATTCCATCTATTTTGTGAATTCCATCAATTCAATGAATTCCGCGAATTCCATAAATTTGGTGAATTCCTTGAATTTCAATAATTCCTTGAGTTCGATAAATTCCGTGTATTCCGGCAATTTCTTGAATTCCATAAATTTCGTGAATTCCATGAATTGCATGAATTCTGTGAATTCCATAAATTCTGTGAATTCCTTCCATTTCATTAATTCCTTCAATTTCATTAATTCCTTGAATTGATTTAGTTGTTGAAAGATGATTCTCGTTTCGAGCCTATTTCAATCCACAAATCGACCTTATTTTATTAGATTGGTGGATCAAACTGCAGTGAAATTGTGTTGTTGTTGTTTTTTCTGCGATATCGAATAATTCGAGAATGATACGAGAAGAAGAAACTAAAAAAAGTGTTGTAATCGCAAGTAAAAGCAACAACCTAGAAGCTCGGTTGATGAGTGAGTTATCTGTCCAATAAAACATTTACGAGATACTGCGATTATCTCAGTCGTAAATAGACTTCTAAAAAGGTACATAAGGACCGCAAGTGACTAACAGCAGCTGCGTAAATGAATAATTAATCCAAACAACGCCCTCTTGGCTAAATATTTTATGTATGTATCTAAGTTATACAATATACTCAATAAATCACATGTGTTTACATCAACTTCACTTATATTTTCTTACTATTTATATTGGCTGGACGAATAAAGACTACATATTTTATATTAATATAAATGAACCGCAAAAAATTTTAATCCCTTGAAATTTTTGGTGAGAGTAACTGAAAATTACTAAATTGGAACAAACTTTTCTGAAACATGTGACGAAAGCTTTATGCACTTAGCGTTCCTTTTTAGAAAACTCTAGAAATGGTTTCTGCATAAAGCTTTAGTGACGCTTCTCTAAAAATTCTAAAAAAATTTCAAATAGTGTAATTCAAGGCCATTTGCGGCAATTCGTCACCGCGAATATTGATAGATTCTACATGGGTCATAGTGTCACCCCCACTCGAATCCGAAAATTATAATTTTAGAAACTGACAATGTATCGGAGAATTAAAATAGCGCGACAAAGGTCAACATTATTATTCAATTGATCAAACATTGTAATACAACGATTAAAAGTATCAACATACAGAAAGAGCAATGGCCAATAAAGAAGGTAATTATGGGCTCAAGACCATTTGGAATCTTACTATCAGCAGCATGTTGTAGAATGCTAGTACAATAACACTATTAGAGTCTAGTGGAACTAAAAAAAACACGCGCAAAATTTGATTTTATGATCAAAATCCTGTCTTCTGGTAGGTGCATGTATATAATAATTCATAACTCCGCCACTTTATATTATATTGATTGTTTATTTTATTACGGTAAAAAATCAAAAAGCTATAATCCCGATTTTTACAACTTTAAGAAAAATTTAATTTGACCTTTTTGAAACCTTCAATTTTTTGCTGGCAATAATTGAAAGTGCTTTAAATTCCGCGGTGGTGCGGAGCGAATTTTCTTTGAAAAGGTTCCAAAAGTTGTAGTTTGATAATAGGATCTCCCATAAAAAGTTACAGCTAAAAAAACTGTCAGTGTAAAAAAGATTTTTTGTTTCGGCATTAGGGTCGATAATGTTTATTTGTTTTGTGTTCTACACTTAATTTGCAAACAAAAACAAGATATATATTTTTAGGTAAATTAAAGTTAGATTTATTACGTTCTTCATCCCGGAGTGACTCACTAGACTCGTCAGTGATTTGAAAATCAAAATTACTACTTATGACGAACAAAACATTTCCCTGATGCAGTTAAGAAGAATTAATTATTAATTATTAAAAATTAATTAATAATTAATCAATTATGCGATTAACCAATAAATGAATTGGATAATTAAAAATAGTATGTTTGCGCAAAATGTATAAGGTAGGACTGTTTCACATAGCCTTCTTAAGGAGTCAAGTGAGTCAGTCCGGGACGAAACATAAAAAATATAACCTTAATTTACCTAAAAAAATATACATTTTTTTTTAATTAAGTGTAGAACACCAAAAAAAAACACGCTAGGGTGCGCGATTGTTTGTTCGCGCGCTTCGCGCTCGATACTATATTTGCCTCGCGCTACGCGCTCAGTCTTTGTATCCCCCCCACATTTGTGCACAGACATTTTAAAATTAAAGGTCAAATCATCGACAACTGTGATTTGGTGATTGTGAATTCTCTTTTGTTAAAGCTCCCTCGGCTCCTTCCCAGGTTGCTGATGAGCCTCCCAACTCGGGCCCATTAACCTCCAAGGTCTTTCGTTTTAGGCGTTATCCAGTCGCCACACTTTTCTGTCCTGGCATAACTCTCGAGCTTCCTTCACGTCCAGGCATTTTTTTATGCCAGCTCTCGCGTTTCTATGGCTCCCTATGTCTCTTCGAATTAGGGTCTCATTCACACATTCTAACCATTTTTTCCGCTGCCTGCCTCTGGGCACATTGCCATTTACTTTATCTTGATACACTTCTTTCGTTGGTCGTTCATCTTAAATTCTCTCAAAATCCCCGAACCATCTTTTATTTACGTTAATTTTCAGGCCCACGTTCTTCATGCTTGTATTTAGCTTGCTCAACATTCTTTGCCAGTCATCGATGGACGCTGCCATAACAAACTTATCATCTGCCAAAGCTAACTCACGTACCTTCACTGTTTCGAGATCCACACCTTCTTCGTCGAAGAGAGCTCCCCTCCCGCATCCCTCCCATATCCTTTTCTGAACACCATATCCTTGGACTTTTCCGCATCCAGCTCTAACCTGCTCTTATCCAGGTATCTTCTCAACCTCTGCATCATCTCCGTTAAGGCATCTTCGCTTCTAACCAGCAACACTATGTCATCTGCATACGCTAGTAATCAAATTCTATACCATCCTATCCTGACTCCTCCTACCACCCCTGTCGCCAGCTTACTTTCCATATCCGCAATTAGAATCGCAAAAAGCATAGCTAAGCATAGCTAAGCGGACATCCTTGCCTTAACCCCCTATCCATCTAGAATCCCTCCGAAATCCCCTCCCCTCCTCTTACCTTATCTTTGGTCTCTTCATATATCTCCCTTACCCTCTCGATCAGGCCTCTCTCCACTTCCCTATCCTCTTCCTATCCCTACACCTTCCTATCCCTTCTTCAATAATTCTCTATCCACCACGAGCTGCAGAACTTAGATATTGTCGATAGGACTCCTACCCGCCCTAAAGCCCGCCTGCGTCTCCGGCAATATTCCTTCCCCCTCGACATCCTTCCGCACCCTCTCCGCCACCACCATCACGTTATACTTTATACGCCGTATTCATTAGCGTAATCCCTCTCAAATTTTCCTGTCTATTCCTGACTCCTTTCTTGTAGAGTGGCACTATTAACCCTTCTCTTCACCCTCTTGGGAATCCTTCCCCCTCCAAACTTTCTTCACTACCTCCTTCAGCCTCTCCCTAACTTCTTGTGTACTAAACAGCCATGCTTCGTTCTCTATCACATCCAGCCTTGCTGCTTTTGACCTTCTTAATCTCCTTATCTGTTTCTTTATCTCCTCATCATCCAACTCCTGCATCTCTGCCGCTCGCGTTCTTCTACTCCCACCATCCCTCTTACTTGAATCTCAGCACAACCTGTTAGGTAGGTAGTTGGCACTGTATTTGAGCATTTCAGCGTTAATACCATCTATACCATCAGGCTGAACATTCTTTAAGGTCTTAATTATATCCTTAACCTCAGAGGCATAGACTCTCTCAACCGGGGTTTCTGTCGTATCGTGTTCTTCAAAGTTTCTAGTATCCCGTATGTATCTTATAGCAGTTCACCCTTGCTATTTCTCATGCTGACTAACTCTGTACTTCTACTTTCTTTCATACTGATCAACGCCAATTTATCAAACAGTTTCTAGCTCCCGTCAAAACCGATTTTCATTTTATTCTCTTCTGTTATGATTTTATCTTTACTTTCCTCGACTAGTAGTTTCACTCTTCTCTTTAGGTCTCTGTAATCACATAATTTTTGTAATACCGAATTATTATGGGACTTAATTTTCATTCTTTCGAATTAGCTAATAACCTAAAATTCACTCATACAAAATACCATTTGTCATAATCCCCATATCATCCAAACTGCATGTAACATAAATTTCATTCTTCCTAAACTTTTTTCCGCCATTCTGATTGGCTAATTCGAATTTCGCGGCATTATTCAGCTAATTCAAATGCCGGACGTCATTTTAGGAAGAAAGAAGTTTATGTTACATACAGTTTCGATGATATGGGGACTATGACGGATGAAATTTCATATAAATGAATGTTAGGTTATATGCATATTCGGAAGAATAAAAACCGTGTCGCGTCGGTAACTCCATACTGTACTCTCCAATCTGGGGTTATCTGTCTAAACTCTCCACTCCCGTTTTGTGCTGGCCCCAGAAGCGTGACCTTTCGTACAACCTCCAATAAAAAACGAGATGTATTATGTAGTTTTTGAAGCACTAAAGTGCTTTCTTAGAATAAACCAGTGAAATCTCGCTGATTCCCAGTCGAATCTCGCTGGTTAAACAGCCAGAAGTGTGTCACTGGCAATCAGTGTGATTTCACTGGTCCACTCAGGGAAATTGCGTCAATGGTTTTATTGTAGCCAGGTCCTAAATATTTCTGACGCAAACACGATTACATCATCACCTTCGTTTTCTCTCGAGGAATACAAATAACCGATCGGCTTCATGAGCGTAAAAGACAACTGGAGACTCCTGTCTTGGTCGCGTGGAGCACTATATCACTGGTTGAGTAATCATTTGGCCTCACTAGTATATTAAGTAAAGCTGTTTTAGTTGATTCACTTACTGGTTCACCCAGTCAGAGTCGGGAAATCAATGGTTCACAGTGATAATTCAAAATACTGATTTAACCAGTCACGATTTCACTGGTTCAGATTAAGAGAGCGCCTAAAAAGGACATTTTTGAAACACCTGCGTGCCAAGTTCGACTTCTCGTGGCTGCGCCACCAACGCAAAGTGCCCAATTCACGCATTTTCTGTGAGATGTTATTCGCAAACTGGTTCCAGTGTCCGAAGAAAAACGCATAAGATATTCGCACAATATTAATGGCCAATCGCAAAACAGCATTCACATTCGCAATATGACTCTGACAACAGATATTGTCATGACAACATGATGTTCACAAAGTTCAGTGTTGACACATTAGGAAACCTAATTTTCTTACCAATGTCACAGCAGTTATTTACTTGTGCAATTATTAGTCCACAAATTAGATCCATCTGCTCGTGAAGCCTGGGAAATTAGTTAAGCTTTTAGAAAATCATATCAGATCTTTGGAAGCTGCTCAATGTAATGATCCTCCCTTTATTTCAACATCTTTCAAATCCTCTTCTTCTCAGATTTCAACCAAACAGAAAAAATCTTTCGCTTCTATAAACTTGGCTGTTTCTCAGAATCATGATAAGAAATCTGATAAACAATTATTTGCTTGCTCTGTATGTCAAAGCTCACATTCTATTTCTTATTTTCCACGTTGAAAAAAAATGAATTAGCTTCAACGTCTTGAGCAGGTCCAAAACTTAGGACTTTGCTTTAATTGTCAACGATCTAACCATTCTACTAAGGACTGTTCATCATACAAAAGGTGTTTGTCCGTGTTGCCAAGAATCGCACCTTTTTGCATGACAACTTCCCCACTCAACGCGCTGGAAACTCGGCAATTATTTCTCCCCGTGATAAGTCATCTTCTTCGACTTACACGATACAGGTTGCCAGCGATTTGTTCAAATTCATCAGTTAAATACTGATGAAACCTCAAGCTTTGCAAACAGTATTTTTTCAACTGCTTATGTAAAATTGCAGTCTCCCAATAGTGCTTCCATAATAGTAAAGGGTTCATTGATTCGGGAGCAGAACGCTTATTTATTACCGTGAGAGCAGTTCAGCAGCTGAGAATTCCCAAAGAAAAATGTGAGGTTTCCCTTACTGGTATGGGACATTCACCATTAGGTTCTTCTATCCACAGGGCCGACCTTAAACTTTGTTCTCCAACTGACTCGGAATTCGAACTTCCCTTCAGGGCCTTGGTCATGAAATCTCTTCTGAAACTTCTTCCAAAGAAAAGATTGCCCTTTCAGAAGTGGCCCCACCTGCAGGACCTTAAACTTGCTGATTCCAACTATTATCACTTTTATTTGAACTTCAGAAGACCCAGACTCTTGGCTCTTGCATCCCGTATTATATTTCACGCTGCAGAGAATCAATTCCATTTTTTCTAACGGAGGATAAAATCGCATGTGAAAAGGTATTTAAAGACACGCATTTCAGGGACCCGTCTCGTCGATATGTCATTAAACTGTCCATGAAGGGTAACCCAAATGAATTGGGAAAGTCACAAAGCTTTGCTGTATCAATGTTTCTGCGCATTGAGAAGCGTTTTGCGAAAGACCCTGAAGGAAAGGAAGTCTACCATGCTTTCATGGAGGATTATCTTTTTTTGAATCACATGCGATCCTTAAATCAGGAAGATCTCAATGTAAATAACCTGTTTCATCTTCCTTATCACATTGTAACAAAAAGGAATGATCCTTCTAAAAAGATTCGAGTGGTCTTTAATGGTTTTGCTCGTACTGACTGGGGAATATTCTTGAAGGATTTATTACATTCTGGTCAAAAATTTTAACCTGAAACTTGGCCAATCGCGACACGATGGAGACTATTTAAATGTTTGTTTACGGCAGATATAGTGAAGATGTTTCGTCAAATCAAGGTCGAATCATCTGACTCCAACTTGCAGAGAATCATCTGGAGTTCAGATCCCTCAGAAGACTTTCAAGGCATCCGTCTTAGCACCGTAACTTACGATGCAAGACCAGCTCCCTCCCTAGCTATTAGAACTGTGAATCAACTAGCACCTGATGAACAAGGGCTGTGCCACTAGGCGCTTCGGCCCTGGTAGACAATACTTATGTCGATGACATATATTCTGGCGCCCACTTTATTGAGTTTGCAAAAACTTTCAAGACTGAGGATGTTTCAATCTTGGAGTCTGCCGGCATCTCACTAAGCACGTGGGCGGCAAACTCACACGAACTTCTTTCGGAACCATTAACTCTACATTTGGGCGGTAGTAAGGACCGTAAGGTGGAGGATTCCGTTTTCGATCTAGGGCTCAAATGGAGCACCTTTTCAGATAGGTTCCATTTTTCCGTGGTACCTCCAAATAATTCTAAATTATTTGATCTCTTGGGCTAGCTTCAGCCCTTCCTCATCAGGACTCTTTCTACAGAAATGGTTGATTTCTAAAGTAGATTGGGACTCTACTCTGCCAACAGAACTGCAAGTAGAGTGGGACGGCTTTCAGTCTCAGCTCTTGTTACTAGAGAAAGTCCAAATTCCTCGTTGACTTAACACCACAATTAATGTATATTCTTGACAACTACACGGCTTTTCAGACACTTCTGAAAGAGCATACTCAGCGACAGTATACATGGTCGTTCTGGATGATTATGGTGTCGCTCACTCCAGCCTTATCATGGCTGGAGTTGGAACTTTGTCGCGCCTTGCTTCTCACTAGGCTGCTTGATTCCATCGTGGCCGGTCTCAAGTCCGACCTTGAATTACCAAACTTTTGCTGGACTGACTCTGAACTGGTTCTAAAATGGCTTGGTGCTCATCCTTCACTTTGGGAAACTTTTGAGGCAAACAGGGTTAGTAAAATCCAAACAATCTTAAAAAAATTCCATATGGAATCATGCCCCATCTATGTAAGTCCAATACCGCTGACTACGCTACTAGAGGATTTTCTTTGCAGGAATTATTGGACTCATCCTTGTGGTGACATGGATCTGACTAGCTTACTGCTCGCCAGAACAGCTGGCCCCGGACTCTGTTGGAGCCGGCAAAAAACTTGAAAACTGGTGAATGATCTTCAAAGGCTGTCTTCGAGCCAGTGTTAATAGTAAACCTGATTAGAGAAACTGAGATCTGTGATCTGGCTGTTCGTTGCTCATCCCTTGATAAACTTGTGCGTACTACTGCTTATTGTTACAGGTTTTGTAATCGCTGTCGCTCATATCTAGTGAAACGCTACTTAACTACCGATGAACTCAATTAGTGTCTCAATTTTTGGCTAAGAACTACTCAGATACGTCACTTTGGGTATGAGATTTACAACCTGAAGACTGGATTGCCGATTTTAAGGAGAAGAAGCGTTTTGGTAAAGCTCTCCCCCTTTTTGGACGGACAAGGACTTCTTCGAGCTTGTGCTCGACTTCAAAAATCTTTGCTGTCTTTTGGTTAAGAAACGTCCAGCAATTTTACCTGAAAATGATCGTGTAACTTATCTCATACTTTTGCAGGCTCATCTCAGGACAATAAATGGTGGCCAACAGGAAATGCTGAGCTTCATCATGAAAAGGTATTGGTCCAAATCGAAGCCCTTCGAATGCTCTGGTGTAGACGATGGTGGCCCATATCACATGAGGATTTTACCAGGAAGCGGATATAAATCATACAAAGGTTATGTATGCTTTTTTTTTGTCAGTCTTGAAGTGTTCAAATTTAAAAATGAGTGAAATACACCTTGCCTATTCTCCTTAATTTCAAATAAATATTCTGCTTCCTCTTCTTTTTTCTTAAAAATGATTGGACTAGATTGACTAGATTCTAGAGCCAATGTGAATCTTTTTAGTAGGGTGTTTCCCCCCCGGGGGGGGGGGGCTTCGCTCCTCGACTCCATTCATTCTGTAACAGTGAAACATTTATAATTACATAAATATCGAAAGACACCCATAATTTCACAATATAACAGTAATGCCATTTAATAATTAATATTAAGCAAAGTAGTGAAACAGATTCGTGAAGACTAGAATTTTCTCCACCTTTCCTATGAAAAGGCACAAGCAAATTATTACTAATTGCTCACATGCTTGCGAGCTGCCTTTTATGAAAAATATCTCTATTAACATTCATTACCTGCGTCATTTATTCCAGAAAATAATAACTTTTCCGATTTACAGGGGAAAATATACTTGAAAGAAAGGAAAATATATTTTAAAGAAAGGAAAATTGTTAACAAAAAATATTAATCTTGAAAATCATAAACTGTATTATGTACATCGAAAAATAATAAATTTGTACGATTTAGAGGCAAAACAATGGTTTAAATAATAATTTTTTAGCGTGAGTTTTACATAAAAATGCTATTTTTAATTTTTGGGAGATTTTCCGTATATAAGTTAGAGTAGCGTATGGTGGCAGTGCGAAGCATAGTGACAATTACAAATAACGCCCGTATTTTTCGATTTTCATATTAGTTTTTTACATAAAATAGCTTTATCTGGTTAGAAAAATAATGATTTGATGCAATTTCGAGTTTAAATATTGATTATTAATTTTTATAAGTAGTGAAAAACATCTCTCTAGCTCCACTGAGATCCGAACTCAGGTCTTTCAGATTTCTGGTCTGATGCTCTACCCACTAAGCTACGGAGAGACGAGAATATTTTTTCACAACCCTTACAAGTTGAATTCCGATGTCATTCATTATACTTGTAAGATTAATTTTAATCATCTAACACATTAAATTGATTTTATTAATTCATGTTATGGTTTTTGACCAGCAAAATGTAGTAAGTAATATGATGTTAATGTTTTTTGCCTACAGAATCTAAAATCAATTTTTTTTAAATATTGATTATTAATTTTTATATGTTGTGAAAAAAATGTCTCTAGTTCCGTTGGAATCCCAATCCGGGTCTTTAAGATTTCCGGTCTGATGCTCTAGCCACTAAGCTATGGAGAGACATTGACATCATATTATTTACTACATTCCTCAGGTCAAAAACCATAACAAAAAATCAATCTCATCTGTTAGATGATTAAAATTGATCTTACAAGTATAATGATTGGCGTCAGAATTCGACTTGTAAGGGTTGTGAACAAAATATTCTCGTATCTCCTTACCTTAGTGGGTAGAGCATCAGACCAGAAATCTGAAAGTCCTTGGTCTGTATCCCAGCGGAGCTAGAGAGATTTTTTTCGAAGCTTATAAAAATAATAATCAATATTTTTAAAAAATATTGATTTTAGACCATGCAGACAAACATTAAGATCATATTATTTACTTGTTGTTTAAATAAACGGCAGTAATATAACTGTCAACGTATCCCAGTCTATGGGGTACGCTGACTGAAATGCAACATCCATCAATTAATTAAATATCAGCACCATACCTCACTCTCCCCTAATACAAGTGGGTTGAGAAGGTCCAAATAAAAAATTATTGGGTGAAATGTATTTCTTGACCATTCCTTAAGAAGTAACTAAACTATGATTTACAAATGTTCGTAACAAGGACTTCTTTTTTCCATGTTTTCGAAAACTGAGCTTTTCCAACTTAAAATTCCATGTTAATTTCAAAAGCCCGGTGGCACTGGATAATGTTTAAACAAAGATCAGGATTCAATAACCCCGCATAAAATTGTTTGTTCGAGAGAGGGGATACCTGTTGCCGCTCGTGTTTAAAAGACGTTCAGTTGTCCCATCTCTCAGATAGAAAATTGAATGCGGAGTTGTTGAATCCGTACTTGTTATCCACAATTTCATAGATTTTAGCAGAGTACTTCAAAAAGAAAAATCCTAATTAAAGAACCTTTAAACGTGCACATTAGCACATCTATTTATCTTTGTTTTTTAAAAATGGATCCTTCCACAATGACGGGTGACGAAATAGTCATTACGGGGATTTCAGGAAAATTCCCAAACAGTGAAAATGTCAACATTTTTCAAGAAAATATCTTAAACATGGTCGATTGTATTGCGAATGATGATCCTCGATGGAAACTGGGTGAGTTAAAGAAACAATACACAAGTTGTACAAAGTCCCCACCCCCTTGATGCATATCATTTTTAGATACTATACATTACCAGAAATTTTCAAACATTTTTGGAACTGATGTCTTGACGATCATCATCATATATTTAATGGTGCTTCAGTTCTCTTTTGTTACTAAATTAATAGCAAATAATTATTTCTGACTCTGAATTTGATCACCATGCACAGATATCCCAGATATCAAACACAGTAAATGAAAAGAGAAAATTATCATTCCTAGGTTATCCAAAGATTCCAGAAAGAATAGGTCAGATGAAAGATGTAAACAAATTCGATCCAATTTTATTCGGAATTAATCAGAAATTAGCAGATGTAACGGACCCTATCGGAAGACTTTCAATGGAATGTGCTTACGAAGCTATTGCTGACTCTGGAAACAATCCTCGGGAAATGAAAGGGGCAAGGTGTGCCGTTTTCACCGGAAACTGTTTTTCGGAAACGGAAAAAACTATTTGGGAGGGGACCGGAAGCTGTGTAAGATTTGCTTAACCTTAGAACATGCTGTCACGTTTTAACAGAATCTATTAATTCATCTTTCTTTCCGTTTTTAGCCAATACAGAAGCTCTTTAATTTTTAAATACATAGTTTCATTTGTGAATTTCAGATGAGTAATTTTACTCTACTTGGCGCAGCGAAAGCTATGTTTGCGAACCGTATTTCTTTTTTCCTGGGCATCAATGGACCAAGCTTTACTATTGACAATAATTGTATCGGAAGTGCTACAGCTTTAGAAGAAGCATATAAATTAATTAAAAGTGGCAAAGTGGATAGTGCAATTGTCTGCGGTGGAAATTTAGCCCTTCATCCAGAAGTTTCTTTGCAGTTTTTTTACCTCGGTAAGACACAGTGAAACCCCGAGATTTCAAACCGTTGCTTATAATTCTGATTATCAACTTCAGAGATTTTCTTTGCGGAACCAAAATTAATTTTGACACAATTTCATTTATATCTGTCAAGTGGCAGTTATTATACTTTGTATAGAATCTCGCAGGTTAGTCAAGACTGACATAATATTTCTAAAACAAGGAGTATTTGAGAAAATTTTGAATTTCAGGGTGAAAATGTTTCAAAAAACGTTGAATGTTTAACAAAATATAGGAATTCCCAACGACAACTGTAATTGTTAATATTTCAATCATAAAAATTTTATTTTTAAACAAAAAAAACAGTTCAGTTAAAAAAAGAAAGATTAAATTTCTACCAAAACAGTTGAATATTCAACCCAAGGAGAAACGAATTTTCAACAAAGCAGTTGAAAATTTAATTTAAAAAATGCATTATCAACCAAAAAAAAAAGAATAGTGGACTTTTTACCAAAAAATAATGAAATTTCAACCAATAATAGATATATTCTTAACCGAAGTGATGAAATTTCTACCCAAAGAGATGTATTTTCAACAACAAAAAAACGAATTTTCAGCAAGACAGTCAAATATTGAACAAAGAAAAAATTTAATTATTAATCAAAAATATAATAGTAGACTTTTCAACAAAAAATAATGAACTTTCTACCAAAAATAGGTTGAGCTATGACCAAAGAGGTTATATTTATACTAAAACAGATGAATTTTTCAGTTAATGATGAATCCCCAACTGGAATAGTTAAATTTTCAGTTAAAAAAATTAATTCTTCATCAAGAAAGCAATCGCCAACAAAATACATAAATTTTCAGCCAAAGAGATAAATATTTAACTAGAATCATGATTCTTCACACAAAAAATAAATTTTAAACAAAAGTTCAACTTTTTATCTAAGCAATGGAAATTTTAACCATAAAGAAGCATTTTCTACACACAAAATAAAAGACATTTTTAACAAAATACATGAATTTTTAACCAAATGGTTATATTTTTTACTAGAAAATGTACGTTTTTAACAAAAAACTAAAA
>CAKNWU010323479.1:0-11132 GCA_932072015.1 Andricus quercustozae
TTAGAAGTATATAAAAATACGTAAGAAATAATAGTTACATAAGTCAAAATAAATTTGAAAAGCGTATCTTTTAGTAGTATTTTTCCACGATTATAGAAATGGTTCCTAGGTAGACATAAAACTTCATTTTCAAAATTCCCTGACTTTTCCCTAACCAATTTTTTTTTTATTTGACCATTAACATTTAAAGACCAGAAATTGAATCTTGAAAAATTTTTCATATAACAGCTTTTAAAAATGATTTATTTTTTTTCTCAAGGTTTTTTTAAATTAAAATATAAAATTAATATTATTACAAAATTCCATCGAACAAAAAACATGAATTTACCATCCTTTAGTACGAGTGATTTTTTAAACAAATCCGTTCTCCTGAACTTAGAATAACGTAAAATTCTGGATGTATACCAGGTTGGAAATTTACCCAAAAAGTTTTTACTGCTTTCAATCAACTCTTCATTGAATATCATACCATATTCTTTATCAATCTGTAAGAAAATATTTTTTTCGTATGCATATGTGATAAAAATAAGTAATCAATGAATAATAGAACATTACAATTACTTTATAAAGTGATATTTTGATAGAATTTTGTTGAAAAATAATTGATCTAAATATAAAGTAAGGAAGTAGGTTTAGATTGCAGTTTAAAATTGATACATTTGTATTACCATATCTCCATGATAATCGAACAATCTTGGGTATTTGTCTGCAATTTCACGGATTGTAGGGCTATCATTCTGTATCCAATCGCGTCTATTTCCAAACGTATCCATCAGGCACGATTCGATATCCTTTTTTTTGTCTGGCCGTGCCATAGTTAATCGCATCCAGTTAATCTGAAACGTAAATAAATTATCAAATTTAATACACATTGATGGAAACGTCCAAAAGTATAAAATATAGATTTCTTCTATGCCAAAGTAACTTATTTTTCCATACCTTTTCTTCTAGATCGTCATCGCTTAGATTTGTATTGCCATGTTCGACAAGTCTTCCTGGAAACATTCCCAACGCAGCTTTGACTTTTGTTGTATGATATTTCTTTTCTGCAGGTGGTAAGGATTTTCGCGCATTCCAAAGTCTATGCTCGATAAAACCTTTGCCAGTATTCATGTCAAAAAAGTGTTCCTATAAGCAAAACCCAACATTAAATGGAAATATTATTGATGATAAAAAAGTTAGCCTCTTAATTTAATGTAAATAATGAATCTAAGTTTGGTCACATTCTATTTGCATACTTTTCTCTTAGTGGAGAATAATTTATCCTTTTATAAATCTTTGATACTTAAATCTATAAAGAAATTTTAATAAGAGATCTTACACATCCAGCAATAGTAGTCTCATCTCTGAAGCATGGGAACTCGCGAACGATCGCTTTAGCCAAAGCCCATTTTACTTCTTTCTTGGGATAGCTGAAATTAAAAGTTTTAACTATGATTTTATAAATTATATAAATTTTTCTTTTATCAGTAGTGTCAAAAAATCTGGTAAAAAATCAATCTAAAAAATGAGAAATTTACGAAAAATGCTTACTAATTTTGATTTTGGGCTACTATCATGTCCGCTACCAGAATTCGTACGAACAATTTTCTATCTGCTTCTGAAAACTCTCCATTTCTGATTTCATGTAGAAAATCTTTACCTTGTGGATGGTCTTGTAGACATTCCCTCAAGGTAGAGTACGTCTGAAATGTTTAAAGTTTATAAGTTGATATGAATCAGGTTGGCCGTATAATCGAGGAAAAAATTCATGGTCATTTCATGTACCTGAAGTTCCGAACGTTCAAATGAACGAAACCTTTTTTGCCATTTCTATTTCACCCATAAATATTGTTAAAATTGCAACTTAAAATTTTAATTATAATTCTGCTTCAATAATAAATTATTTCCAATATAAAGAAAAAAAAATTGGAGCTTTTTTCTGGTTAACAAAGTCATCAGTAAAAAATTTCGTTCATTTAAACGTTCACAACTTCAAGCACGTGGTAATTTCCCGGCTCACAAAAATCGGTCACGGTCATTAAAATTAAAATATTCGAACTCTTTAAACTTCAAATTTTCTGCCACTTTTAATTTCGAGATTATTATATTTTGAATATTTTCTTCGTCTCGAATTTTTCAATGACGGGAATTTTATTTTTCGGGATTTTTCAGTCGTCCCTGAAAATTAAACTCTTTTTGTACAAATTTAATCTTTTTTAGTTAACAATGCAACTGTTTGGTTGAAATTTAATCTGTTTTGGTTCAAAATTGAACTATTTTGTTGAAAATTCGTCATTTTGGTAGGATTCAACTGTTTTTAAAATTTTTTAAATTAATATCTGTTCAGTTGGTAATTCAAGTACTTAGTTCAAAGTTGAACTACTTTGTTAAAAATTATTCCTTTGGTTGAAGAGTCTTCGCTATAGTTGAAAATTGATCTGTGTGGTTAAAAATTGATCTATTTTGTTAAAAAAATTTATTTTTTTGGTTCAGTATTCATTTTCTTGACTTAAAATTTATCTATATTAACTATTTTATCTATATACCAGTTTTAACGTTAAAATTGGTAAATTGTTTAATTTTGAACGCACTCAGTTCAATTAATAATACTGGAACTAGAGTTCAATTTTAAAAATCAGTAATTAATTTATATTTACAGTTAATCAACTTAAAACGTTTTTGATTCCAAAATTTTCAATTTCGAAAGGTTTTAATTTTTAATTGATTAAGTCTTATTCTAAACTAATAAATAAACGTAACAAAAAAAAATAGTTGAAATCCAAGTTTTTTTCAATTGAATTATATCATGTGATACGAAAGTTGTGATATTTCAAGTGATTGGATAGATTTTTCACCTAAAAATTTATAAAATTCCGAGTAAAAAAAATGCTCTGTCATTTCCCGGTTTCCCAAAATTCCCGGTCCAGCGGCCACCGTGCAAATCATGCAAGACTGTGATTAAAAGAAACTGTTTGTATAAAAACTTACCGAATACGGCTCAATTATTATGCTTCCTGTCTGCAGATCATTCGGTTCAGGTCCACATTCAATCGATATTTTTCGTCCTAGTGTGTCTTGCTGTTTTGCTGTTGAAGTACTAGGTGAGATATATTCAAGTGGTCTCATTTCACCCTGGTCCACATCAAAGTAATATTCCTAGAATAAAACAGTAATAAAACAATTAAAAATATACACTGCGTTTTGTAAATTTTACTTGGCCTGAGAATCTTCTGGTTACACACATACACACTCACCTGAGTATCTTCTCTGCTTTCTGTAACTTGCTTTGTCCGTCCATTATTTTGTCGATTACCATTTATCAATTTGAGCAATTTTTTTGCTGGTCCTAACCTGAGCTGCAAAACTTGCAGCAAATCCTCTTCCGTGAGCTCAAAGAAACTTTCTCCATCAATGTGCTGAGCTGTAAAGACGTGGTAGATGCTCTGATTAAAGAATAATGTGACGCAAGCTCACAAACAATTCATCAGACGTTGTTACTGTCCATATGGACAAGGGCTTATAATAAACAAGATTTGATGATGAAACAAAAGAAGCGGGACCATGTGGAACCCCTAGTCGGATTGAATAAGCATTCAAGTCAGGATCGAAGTGTAAGGTTTCACAAAGTAAACATCGAAGGTAAACTTTGTTCTGTTCTAAAATAATGATTTCTTTGATCATTCCAAACTGTGGGACATTTATATCTTCTGAGCCTTTAGCATCTAGGCATACAAGGAGTTCATTTCTATACTCAGCTCCATTTACTTTTACCGAACGAGTACGAAATACAGTATCGGTGTCCACATATCCAAAGTCTAGTAATTCTTGTCTGCTCAAAGCGTCTTCCACTTGAACATTTTTACCTCCCTGACTGATAACAGAAAATACTTTCAAGTCCTTTCCTCCCCATTGTGCACTCTGTGTGCACTGACAAACGCGAAGAAGTGTTTTGGGGCAGTTTTTAAAATTGTGCACAACTTGGGCACGTTCCTTTATTTCGGCATGCTTCGCTTCAAATCTCATGCACCAAAAAAGAGTCAAGGGTCCTGACCATCTGATACATTCCGGGTAGTGTACAAGATGATGGAATTTATTAATAAAATGAACATCAGGGAAAAGAATTTTAAAGTCTTCAAACAAGCTGTTAATCAAATGACTCAAGTACGGAAGGATGCTCTTTCTTAATTTGGGAGCGAACACTATCTCCATAATACGCAGTAACAAAAGAATCAAATCCATATATTTATCACCTTTAGGCACTTTCTCAGTTAATAAAAAAGGGAAAACTCTGATCAAGCACCACGTCTGCATTGCCTTCTGACTAAGACTGTGATCATTGATGTTTCGAGTATTCGCATCAGTAAAATTTGCGGAAGGCTTGTTCTTTTTTTCTGTATACCCATACTGAAACGATGCGATTCGTCCATTTAAATACGAAAGATTAAATAAACGCGCTTCATATACATAATGGTGTATTACCAACTTAAGAACCATAGGTATTATTCCACATTGAAAGTCATGCATTATATCGAAAAATTTGTTACGCGAAATGTGGTAATACCTCGAGGCATTCAGAGCAGAGTCGTCAGAAACGCCGGTTTCAGTTCTGATATTTTGAGTTGCAGCTATAGTTGTTGCCCTTTTAATTCGATTAATATGACGATTAAACATTTCTTCGGTTCTTTCTTCTCTTGGTTTTAAGTCTCCAGCATGAAGCTGCTCTCGAGAAATGAGGCACATTCGGCAAAACTTATTGGCCGATGGTCCAAGAAGTCCAAAAACTTCATGCACTGCAAGGGTGTCTCCACAAAATCCAGCGATACTCGCACGAAGAACAAAGTCCTCATCGTTTATTTTAACTGTTACCCCTTCGTCAGATTCTAACTTTTTAAGGTCGTGTAGAAACTCCCTCAAGACTCGTCGAAATCCGTATTTCTTAACGTCTTCAGTATAACAGAGACACAGGACATGAATATTTCCAACTTTGGACCTCATATGTGGGGGCATATTATCAATTATATAATAAAAAACTCCTAGTTTGTGAGGCCCTGTTTTTGATCCCATCCCGTTGACAACCTCAAGATCATCGTAATAGAGGAGTATTCTCAAGGCATGTGTAAACCGTCGGAAAAACTCGTGGTCCTTGAAGTTTTCTCCATCCAGGAATGAAGACAGAAAGTCTTCTTCTGAGGGCTTCTCCGATAAAATGGCATCTCTGACTTCAGGATTGGACATAACTAAAGTTAAAACTTTAATAATAGGGACGTACTGATAACTCTCCTTTGCCAACATAGGTGCGGTCGTTGCAGATTCACTATGAAGAAAATTGTCCACCCTATCATCGAGAGGAACTTCCATACCATCTATATAATTGCAGTGAGTCTTGAGAGCATCGATCTGCTCCTTTAACGACTTTAAGCCTTCAAATGTTTTTTCTGATTGAAAATACTGAAGTAATTCTTGACTCTCTGGATTTTGAAGTATATCTTTATTTCGTAGAAATCCAGTTACTTTATATTTTAAAGAGTCGACTGTACAAGACATTAATTGTTCAACTTCATCCATTATATCTGTCAAGGAACTTCCTGTCATTGATGGTTTCGATTGAAGCCTACCAATCATTCTGACAATTGCTGAACGTAAATCGAATTCAGGCTCTGTAAAATTGTCAACATTAACATCATTGTGTAAATAGTCATCGTTAACATTCACTTGATCATGGACACCATGATTCTGAGCTTCATCAGCGATATTTAAGTTTTCATTTTCAAGTGCAAAACCATCATCTGGATTCCTGTTTCCTTCAGCATGAAAATGTGTCTTTCGAATGTGATTACGTAATGAACTAAAAAGCAAAAATCTCCTTTTACATCCATCCTGTGCACATTCAAATCCGGATTGTCCCCCACCTCTATGAATGGTGAACCCATGAAAGTATTGTAAGTGACGAACATACCCAGGAAACCCCTCTTTTACATAAGTTTCGCACTTAAAACATTTGATCCGTTCCATTTTAGTAAACTCACTTTTTCATAAATTAAAAATTATATCTGGAACGAAACATGTAAACATTTTAAGTCTTTTTAAACATTCGATCACTTTAAATATCTTTAGCTTTTTGAGTTCGAAAAAATATCTGTGAAATGTTTAAGGGGAGCAACATTTACCTATAATTTAAGAAGTTCTTAACGCCTTTTTCTTATAATTTTCCAAATATTAAGTGTCATATTCCTTATCATACCTAGGGAATTAAAACAAGCAAGTTAAAATTATTGTATACGTAATTACACACATTCAAAATGAGAATGTGAGAAAATGAACGTTACATTACAACTTTTAGTTGCTTGCATTATGAGAGATACAGGATTTTAAATTTGCATAATAAGAAAAAAGTCCAATTTTTTCTACAGAGAATGCTAACATGCGAACCAAATAAAACGAGGGGCATTTGCGTTGTTTTTATGACAAATTTTGTTGAATAAAATTTCAAACATCGTTTTAAATTGAATTCCTGGCTACTTTCCAATTTTGTCGGGTTTAGAAAAGTCATGGTCAATGCGACCGAAGCGGAGAAAAATTTGAATTTTTTCCTTAATTATTTGAAACACCTGAATTATCAAATATTTTGAAACGTTTTATGATTTATAAGCTGATTTTTTAATTCTCACAAAGAAAATTATACACATCGGGACCTTTAAATTAAAGATAATAAAATGAAGACAAAATTCAAATTCATAAATGCATCACCATATTTAGGAAAAAGTATACAGAAAAATATATCATTTCTAGATATAAAAAACACTACATAATTCTTTTTAAGCCTTCTTGTGCAATTTTGTTGCACAATTTTTTTTCGGTTTGTGTTAGTTTAAAAAATGTACTTTCAAATATTTTACAGGTTATGTTTATGATTTCACGAAAACATTTCGTAAATTTTACGTCGTTGAGCGTGGTGACTCATTTGATTGAATAAGTCAAAATTCTTTAAAAATAGAGGTAAGAGTTTTCGAAAATATAAATCAATTTGTTCAGTTAAGGCGGTTGAACTCAAAAACTCTAACCTGAAAGCTCAATTGCCTTAGTAGTCAATAAATAGTAGAATGAAATCTTTTTTAGTATTAGTAAAATGAGGTGCTTGTATTTTGATGTTATAGAGTATAGACCTAGAGTCCAACAAGCCTTAACTAAATCAATTGATTTATATTTTTAAAGTTTTATGAAAACTGTAAACTCTCTTTTTAAAGAAATTTGACTAATACGATGAAATTCATCACCAACCTCAACGACGTAAATTTACGATTTGTGAAATCGCAAACATAACCTGTAAAATCTCTATAGGTTTAGCGTGATAATTTTACAAGAACTGGTAGTATTTTTGAATCATTAATGAATAGACTACCTTGAACGACTTCGAGTAATAATAAAATTGTACTAGTTTAAGTATATAATAATAAGAAACAATTAATGCGGGCAATGTAGAACAAATATTTCTAACAGTAGTGCAATGATTTTCTTTAAATTAGATAACACAAATAGAAAATGCCTACTAAAAAGATGCATGTATAACTTTTAAATTATATAATAGAATAGCAAAACCAAAAAGAAATGAAACATTCTATATAGATTAATCAGAAAGCACAAGAATATATTCAATAAGTCAACTACCTACCTTCGATTTTTGACACAGTTTCCTCGTCTATACCAATAGAGATCAATTTGGCGATTAATTGTTCGATGCTTAATTCTTTTAAAGAATCCATTATACATACTGAAAAATGTGGAGTAACTGTGAGAATAAGTATTTTGTAAGCAAAGTGTAAGTACATATCAACGTGCTCGATAACTGAGGTTAGGTTATTTATTTTATTTATAATGTTAATTACTCACTTCTAAATACTCGTCCCTTTAGTTGTGAAAATCACTATTATAATTGTCCACTGGAATAAAATAAAACTGCACTTTGTTATCTACCCGAATTAAATATTTTAGGTTGCGCCGATATCAGTCAAAGCGAACAAAGCGAACCGATGATTTCGCCTGAGCGGCTCGGCGCGGCCTTCGGTGGCCTTCGAGTCCATATTACGTCACGCGTGCGCACATCAGCTGATCGAAATGAACCCTTTTCGAATTAAATAACGCACTCAAAGGAAATGTAAAATAGAATAATAATTTTTTTAAACCGCTCAGACAATTGATATTTCGCAAGGAAGATGAAACAAATGCTCTGTAGTGTCAAATGTCATTATTTTTTATGACAAGTTTTCAACTGAATTAATCAGTGAAAACAATCATTGGATGAATCAGTCATTCTAGGGTCACTGATTTATTTCTATGAAAATTTTCACTGATTTACCCAGTGACAATGTAAAAACTACTGATTTTTCAGTGGAGACCTACATTACTAATTGATTCAGTGAAAATTTCACTGATTCAGTTTTAGAGAGTATGTTCTAGTTAGTCAGCGTGTGCATGACACGCTCTGCACCTATCGCTGGGAACAGCTTGACATAAAATGCAGTTAGGGTAAACTAATGTGGAAATAACACCGTCCTGGCATGCGAAAATAAAATCCTCTGTACCTGAATTAAGTCCTGATGATCTGAGGGAAGCAAAAGTTTGCTTCTTCGACAAGGACTGTTTTTCTACATTTCTGTGAAAGTTTCCGTGCATTTTCTGGTTGAGTAGCTGATGGTACACTTTGCTTACCTCTGCTTTCTTTACTTCGGCTTGTAGAAGTGAAGCATCTAGATGGAGTAATGCGCTTTCCACACTTCTGACGTTAAAATTAAGGCCAAGGATCTCGGTCGTCTGCTCCGCGGCTTTGTAAAGTAACGTTCCTTTGCCAATCATCTCGTGTTTCCTGAACTTTTTTAGGAGATGATCTCTGCCATTTGAAACTATGTAAGCTTTACTTAGAACAATTCGGTTATGAAGACATTGGAGATTCAGAAGTTCGCGTTCGCCTTGACGGCGTGAGATGTATAATCGTGGATAGATCGAACTGATATGCAAGCTCTTACGTATTTACGTGATCTTACGTGTGGCGATATCAAGGGCCGTAAGCTCGTTCTTCGTCCATTGAACCACCCCAAACGATGCTTGTATATGCTTCGGAGAGACTCCTTCACTGATTTTACGTCCTGAATGCGGCTTTGAGGCACGCCCGCAGGTACACTGTTAGAAATATCTGGTTGAATTTTCAACCAGATGTGGTTGAAGTTTTATACAATTACTGTGGTAAAAATTTCAACCACTTGTAAATGAAAAATCAACCACATATGTAATTGAAATTTCAACCTTGCAGTTGAAATTTCAACCGCATGTAATTGAAATTTCAGTAACGAGAAACATTTTTTTTCGGCACAATTAGTGAATTCCAAGGCAATTATAATTTTTCAAGAATCTTAAAGAAAACCTATGAAGATTCTTGAAAAATACTGTGCTTTGAAATTCACTAACTGTACCGAAAGAATTCTGATAAGGAATCAGTGGGTTATTTCGTACGTTTGTGTCTTGTCATCCATGAGATTAACAAAGTGCATATAATATTTAGGAAAATAAGCAGCTTTAAAGAAGAAAAACAAAAGGTCTTTTGGAATTATAGTACCATAATAAGTTGCGCGCCCAATCAAACTTTTCAACACTCGTTTTTGTAAACATAACCTAAAAAAGCATACAGCAGTTAGTACCAATAGTCTGAATGAAATTTTCCTATTATGATAATACTAATCCAACGCACCTTTTGTTTTCTTCTTTTCCTGAATATTATATCTCCTTTATTAATACAAACGTACGAAATAACTCCTCGTGGGAGTTTGTCTCGTTGGGGTCTGGCCTGGACAGAAGTATGAGGGCGCATTGTGTATGCGCAAACGTCTTAATGAATTTTCAACTACATTTGGTTGAATTTTATTTCAACTCCGTGGATGAACGAGATTTCAACCACAACAGTGGTTGAAAAGTGGTTGAATTCTCAACATATTTCTAACAGTGTACGTATAGGTCTCTCCACTGTCAAGATGTCTGATAAAACTTATATCCATAAGCTCAGCGTCCTTGGGAATGCCAAAATCTTTTCTTCATTCAGATGAATTTTGGCACATTTATCCAATCCAAAGTCCATCCTAATCTCCCCTGTGTACTTCTTGGAAGTACACATATATCTTCAAGTCATCCATATAAAATGCATGAGTGAATGCAGGAGAATTTCGTGGTGTGAGAGATAGAGGCAGAAGTGTGATGCAAAAGAGCAGAGAGCTCATGGTATCGCCCTGAAAGACGCCCCTCTGGAAGGTAACGTTGTTCCTATATATATCTACCCATCTCACGCCCGTGAAACGTAGCCACAGGTGTTATTTACGGTGATTCTACTGGGAGCCAGTTCCATTTTCATAGATGGCTGTTGCTCCCAATGCGACCCTGCGGTTTTGTGGATTTTTGAGTGAAAGAAGGGGTTTAGGTATGCTGGTAGTGGGGAACTTGAGGCGAGGAAAGACCTAAGAGGGCGGTGGGGTAGATGGGAGGCATATAGGGTGCAAATTTTTTTTTTTTGCAATGCTTCCTGTATTTGTAGAGACTGACCTATATATAGAATCCCAATTCTGTCTTTTATTCTGAAGGGAAGCACGAACAAAGGAAGGAAGCAGGCATGGAAGAGGAAGAGGCTTGCCTCGATAAACATTGCGTGTAGTAGAGCCATCGAGGCAGTTGAGCCGGGTATACACAGCAGTTCCACAGTACACATATGCAAGCATTTGCTAACATGCACGTGTGTATGTGAATGTAGCTCTTATACGTATAAAGATTATAAAGCTCTCACACGAAGCCAAGCACTCGCGAACGTAAATTCAGAAATATTTGAGTTGCTCGGCAAACAAGTAAATGTAAACGCGGCGTTTATATTGCCGTTTACTTTTGTCCCTCTCGTTGGGCCATCCAGGCCTCTGTGCTGAAGGCGGAGGTGAAGGAGTGAGGATCAGGGAGGGAATTCGAATCGACTAACCGTCGAGCAAATATTGACCGAGCGGGATATTGCTCCCAATGCTTGTCTGTTTATTTCCATACCCCGTGACCGATGGGCTCGGCTGCTGCCACACGAGTAAAACATGTCTACACACACACATTTCGAATATAGTTTACTAAGTGCTTCT
>CAKNWU010323489.1:0-18497 GCA_932072015.1 Andricus quercustozae
AGGAAATAAAAAGAAACTGTTTTTCTCTGTTTCAGAAAAAAATTCGGGTATTGCCTTGAGGACCAGAGCACATTAACTCCTTAATCTAATTACCAGGTACTTTTAGGATTTTAATCCTGCTTCGGACAACAAAACAATACTGCAGTTCAGTTTATATTTTTTTAAAGTAAATTATTGTTGCGCAGAAATTTTATTTATATTGACTATATCAAAATTATTTAAGATTGTGTTCTTATTGCCTATAGGTAATTCCGCGCATTCTTCTTCAGTCAGGCCTTTAACGAGTTTGCTGTACATGTTTATTTTGACCCGCAATTCAAAGTAGTCTCTTGTTGTGAATATTCCTCGAAGACGTGTATTTCCGTCCAATATGGCAACTACGTCACCATTGGACGTTGTTAAAACATTTCGTTCGTCGGTTGGCATGGGCCCGCGGCCATTACGTATTTTCACGTGAATTGGTATATCGGCAGGAAAAGTGAATCTTCGAATTTCGTATTGCCGGCGCGAATTCATCTTGGGTGCGAGTCGAATAAATGTATGTTCTTCAGGACTATATCCCAATACGATAGCACGACGCCCAGTAGGAAGAGGAGACCTG
Organism: Andricus quercustozae; assembly: GCA_932072015.1. Taxonomy (NCBI): domain Eukaryota; kingdom Metazoa; phylum Arthropoda; class Insecta; order Hymenoptera; family Cynipidae; genus Andricus; species Andricus quercustozae. Next base: position 602 of record CAKNWU010323489.1, read on the forward strand.
GACCTGGCACGAGGAGAAGGCTCAGCGGGAGAACGAGGCCTGGCCGGGGAATTATGGCTGGCAGGTGTAAGAGTCCCTTCAGGAGAATGTCTTTCGGAAGAATAAGAAGAATCGGCACGATGAAGGAAAGGAATAGTGTCGACACTATGTAAACGCTCGAGCTCTGGACTCAACTCTGCAACAAGAAACAGAGAACAGTAAAAAAAAAGGATAATTTTTGTTGCAGATTATTTTGCTCCAATGATCATTTGACTCTCGAGATTATAATGATTTATCTATTGGGATCATTTTGATCTGCTTTTAGTGCCATTCGTCAGACTGAACAAAATGGCCGGCAATTTTTGGCGTCGATGTCACAACGGCCATCTTGGTTTGATTTGATACATGATCCCGAATCAGATCATTGTGATCTCAAAAGTCGATCATTCATTGCGGCCGGTCAAAATGCTCTTATTTTCGGTATCATTTTTGTTGCATATCAAAATGATGCTGATTTCGGTATCATTTTGAACAATTTTTTTTACTGTGAGGATTAAGTTTGTCTTAAAGTAGACAACTGTATCTCGGTATATAGTATTAACTCCTTGTTGCAATATTGCTTTTTTGCCCAGGGAAACTTCTCACAGACAAAACGCAGGCTTTTTTATTTTGAAAATAGAACCGCTGCAGAAAGCTGACAACTGCAATTTTTAATTTTCAGCACAATAGTAGCCAATAAACATATCGGTGATAACAAAAGCTTAAGGTTTTGTAATATTTGATATGAGAACATTATTTCCAAAGTTTCGAGACGAGATTGCGTGTTTTTCAAGGCTGTTCCGTATAATGTAAAAAAGCTAAGCAATTTATTTACATTTTGACGTAATCAATCTGAATTCAAATAATGACATTGTATACCTCACCGATTTTTTATTCTACGAAACAGCCTTGAAAGAGACACTAAGCCGTTTATAGTTTGTCTTCATAAGAAAATGATTGTACGCCTATACTGATTTTCATATACAATTTTTTTACAAGGATCCAATCAGTGGTACTAACGGACCGCGACTGTTTCAACTGCGCATGCGTCGCGCGATGGTGGAGTAAGGAACAAAACTGATGTTCTCTTCGTCACAAATTCTTTACACGACGCCTGCGCAGTTGAAAAAGTCGAGGTCTGTTAGCACCATTTGACCCAATCTGTAAGAGAGAAATTATTAGCAGGTGCTTGCTAAAATAGGTATGATTTTTTCGACAGAAATATTTTAGTGAACGGAATACTTTAAACCCGAAAGAGCGTAAAAAAAGTTATTTAATAAAAAAATAAAGTTCCATGCCAGTAGAATATTTTCTAGTTTAGAAGATTTTTAATATTCTACATGTGTTAATATAAAAAGTTTTTATCAATTCACACATTTCTTGTAAATTTTTATTTAAAGTTGTGTTACCTTGATGATTCGCATGTTCGTTACTGATCCCAAAATTGGTCAGAAAGTCCCTTGTTTTGGGCGACGTAGCTGGTGATATTCCTGTGGAAAGACAGAAAAGATGTGTTAAAAATATTAAAAGCGTAATTTTATTATTCCATTTTATTTCGTATATATCGGTTGCAGCCTATTTTAAAATAAATATTTTCCAACTGAATATTAAGATCGTTATATATATTTACCAAAAGAATTAATGAAAACCGCTAAAGGGAGGAATAGAGCACCGATGGCGATTCTCATTTTTTATTATAGTAGATGGCAGTAGATGACAGCAAATGATAACTGATTTAGCGAGGAAATGAATTTTCTACAAGATGTTACCGTATATATACAAGAGGGCTCTCCATATTCCACGTCGCCCAATTTTATTTTCTGTATCCCCCGTTTTTACTTTCTGCCCCTCCACAAAAACGGTTCACGTGGTGTCTGGATGGCTAGAAGTCACTATCTCACTCGACCTTCTGAATCAAAAGCTCGAAAACGAAACCAGTTTTATTTACCGATTTTTATATAATTTTGCTAATCTATTTCCTGGTACAACAGTATGTCACAGAATAAATTGCATCATGGGAAAAGTTACATCAGCATATAATGCTCACAGCTTAAAGAAAGATTCGAGAAAAACAGATCTTTATTGATCCAACTCAATCTCTTCCCAGGTTTCAATTATTGCACATGTTTTTATGATGGATTCCAATGATTAGGCTTTTCGATTTTTTTAATAATTAATGGTAATAATTATTAATAGGCATGCGATTGTTTTCCTGATGGGTATATCTCCAGGTCCTATGCTTACCTATACGACTTGAAGTATATATTATATTATTCTTCATAATGAGGATTAATACAGAAATTAATTAGTAAAATTTGGTTACTCAGATGGGGTGGTAAAATCTGACTCTTTCTTATTAGGGGTTGACAATGGAAAGATCTTATCTAAGAGAAAATGAATAAAAGCGGTTATGATAAATGTAAATTCATTACAACTTAGAGGTAAATCAAGTAGAAATTCAATCTGTTCCAGTAAAATAATTGGAGTTCTAATAAAGTAAATGACTTTTTAACCAAATACTTGTTTTTTCAACCATAAAGATGAGTTTTCGGCCATAATAATAATTGTTCTTTGACTAGTTCAATGATCAGGAAAAAGTTTGTTTTCGACAAAAAAAAACGAATTTTCCACAAATCAGATCGACTTTGAAACAAAAAAAGGAATTTTGAATTTAAATTCTCAATTGTTGATAAAGAAAATTAAGTCATAGTGAGGGCGTGTAACCTGTCACCAAGTGGTTGCGCTTTTCACCCAAAAATAAGAATTTTCAACACCAAAAATAATTTTCCATCAAACAGTTGAAGTTCCAACCGTGAAGGATTTTATTTGCTAATCGAAAAAGACAAGTAGCCCCGAAAAATTTGAACATTAAACCGAAACAGGTGAATTTTTATACAAATTATTGCAGTTTTAACTAGAATAGATTATATTTCTGCCAAAAAAGATATATTTTTTAAAACAAAAACACAAATTTTTATCACGATGGTTGAATTTCAAACAACAAAAAATTGTCAGCCAAAAGGTATCAAATATTTTTGAAATATTGTTGAATTTGCAACAGAAAGTTCATTTTGAAGCAAATGAAAAAATTGTTTTTTGTTTGAAATTCAACTACTTTGCTAAAAAATTTTTTTTTTTTGTGTGTTAAATAATACTGATTTTCAATTAAGATTGAAGTCTTTTTAGTTAAAGTATCGACTAGTACAATTTCTGTTAAGAATTTAGTGAAAAGTGAGGCTGCAAAATGCTGTTTATGACTTTCAAATACGATGCTTTCTTTACCAGTTATTAAAAAAAAGTGAAGTGATGGAAAATCTTTCGAGTGAAAAATCGTTGAGAGAGACATACAAGATCCGGGAAACACTGGAGTTGAAAGAAGATACTGATAATATCATCCGTCTCAAGGAGTTTTGCGACAACCTCATAACATCTGAGCTTGAATAATGACCATCAATCACTGCAGAAGAGATGAAAAAATCACTTAGGGGTACGAAGAACTTTTCCGCTGTAACACCAGATGGTATCAAGAATTTTTGGTAAAAGAAGTTATTAGTTATAACATGATAATAAACTAAAAACAGAAATCTCGCCTTATCGGTTAGAAAAATACTGGAATGGTTTGAAATGATACAGAAATTAATTTTCGCTTACCCTTCTGGAACGTTCCTTATTTCTACCAATGTTGCTGGTCAGAAGAGAGAGAGAGAGAACTCTCTCTCTGTTTCCACTACCACAAAGCAGGTGCTTAAAATTTTATTCATACGTCGTCATAATTTTTATTTTGACAATGTTTTAACCAGAGTAACCGGCACTCTCCGTCCGCTCGTACTCAGGTATCGCTTGCTTAATTTAGTAAAAACTGATCTGGTAGCTACAACGCGTACCTCACTAATAAATGAGTAAAGGGTAAATGATTTTATCCTTTTTCGTCGGAAGGGAAAATTTACATAACTTTGACTTTATTTTTAATTCAGACGGACTGGCGTTTCCTCGAAATGTAGTGTTTAAACTATTCCGCGTCGCCCGGAAAACTGCAAATTTGGATTGTTTGTGATGTGCCTCGTTGATGCAACACAGGTAATTTTTGGTGGGGAATAATATGGAGTAACGATCTGAAAAACTTCAGGAATTGCAAGGAGTAATCTTCTGGATCATTGACATGCATGCATGGCAAGCAATTGTATTGCTGACAACCCAGTACGTTAGCCTCTGACCGTCCTTTCGATTGTGTTTCGAAAGGAAATTGACCCAACATTTAAAAGAATTCCTGATTGCATTTTAGAGATGTTCACAATACATTTGAGCCCTTAGGTTTTGGTCAGATCCACGCAAGTGAGTTTGTTGATATGTGTCAGCAGCTGAGACATAGATAAGTTTTTAAAGGATTCATAAGTAGGGAGGGATGGAACGGACGCAAGAGGAATTGCCTGTACTACCGTCTACGGTGGATCACCTGAATCATCACATTATTCACCTTGTTAGATGCTCTTAATTGAATGCTAGTGCCTGATGCCCAAGCCGACGAGTGCGAAAGGAACGGAAAACACGTGCCACCCGTGGATACTTACCTATTTCTTCTTCTCTCTCTCTTTTTACTTTATTATTCATAATTCTATTGCTTGTTCGTTGTTTTCGAACCGCCTGTAAGTCTTTCGCGGGGAGGTGAAAATGCTGCATTGACAAGCCGATGCCCGATGCGTCGAAACAAATAATGAAATCGTTTAACAAATTTGTTATAAATTATGTCTTGATAAGACGCGTCGTTTTTGTTCCAATCGTAAGAAATTATAAAAAATAATAAAAATATGAAAATAAATTAGTTCTTTTTTTAAGAAAGGCGTCCGACATCTTCCAAAACACATTCACTATGTTTCAGTCCTAACTCCGTCTTTTACGTGCAAAAACTTATTGTTTCGCTGAAACCCCACTCAATTCGACCTCAAACAAATGAAGATTCAATATCTCGCATACCAAGAGAATCAACTTCTGTGACAAAAAATCATTTACTCTAATTCCGATAATTCTGATCTCTACTTTTTGGTTGAGCTCAAATTTATGAGGAAAAACATTATTCGAAAGGAATGCGGCAAAATTTGGAATCAGAACAGATTCATTCATATTAAACTCCTCGGTTATAATGATATGGACTCACTTGCGGTATGATAATGGATTATGACAGGACGAAACTCATTTTGTTATCTAATATGATGAAGACATCCCTTAGTTCGGATGGTAAAGACGTTTCTGCTACCCGCTGATAGTACTGTTCAATTTTCCAAGGCAAAAAATAGACACATAACCTAAAAAATGTGCAAGAGTTACAGATCTAGCTATTGAGAGAACTGTAATAGAATAGAGTAATTCTAAGTTCAAATCGAATGAAAATTCCTTGTTATAAATACTATTATTATACTTAACATTTTGATACATTTCCATAATTAGTATTTTATAATGAGAGGATTTTTTAGATAGTGTAATAAAATTTACAAAATTTTCAACATTAAAAAAAAATCTTCTTTAATTTGGACAAAATCAGTCGAGGAGAAAAATATTATGTTAGTTTATTTTGTTTTATGTGAAATCATTTATTAAAATAAATTACATTCAATTGACAAGTTTTCCGCATCACTGGCGTACCTTTCTGACTTTATAGGTAACGTGGAGAAATGGTAAGGAGAGCAAACTGTATGAAAGAAATTTCTTCCAATTTTTCCGAACATAGTAATGGGGGATGATGTACGCTAAATTCTAAAAAGCTTTGCCTCGCTTTGACTGAAATATCTGCACGAGTGTTCTGATGTGTGGGTTATTTAAGACTTTAAATTTGCCGGTATGCCAGCCAGTCACCAATCAAAACCCTCTATCAGTTTTTGCACCAAATCCATTAAAAACGAGGCGAACATCATACATGGCTTGTGTCGATGTCACGAAATTCCACAATTAGTTTCACTTGTTTCCGAAAGATTCTTTATTCTCGAAAATCAGGTACAACTTATGCGTCACGTCCAACATTTTCCCCCAATTCATGGCCATTCGGAGTTCCTCCAGGAAAATACACTACTGATTCTACAATCTACACCCCTGCGGCTGCGCCCGTCTTCCAAAATATCTGCACTAGTATTCACCTACAATATTTTTGTAGCACCCGAGGAAAATCGCAGTAAAACCTGTGTATAGTACAGTAGACTTAAAATTACCAGTTTACAAATGATTGTGTGTGAAGCTTTAATTTTTTAAATATTAATCATATATCCTTTCGTCGTTGTTAAAAGTATGTAAGAATGCGTGGTGTTTAGAAGTGGTTAGTGCTTAGGCTGAATTTTAATTTTAATAAGACGTTAAACCTATATGTAGTTATAAATAATTCAGGACCTCATGAGATGAGGAAAATACAATTCATGCTGTTTTTCGTAGAATGCTTCACTATATGCCTGAATGTATGTGTCACGGATTAATGTTTGGCTATCTGAAACGGATGATCCACTTTCACGTATTCTCCTGGCTTCAATCGCTTGTAAAGCGTCCACTTCACGGTTCGCTACATGGTAAGCATAATTGTTTGGTTCTTGGTCGTATTCTGGTCTTCCCGTTGATTTTTTGTAATGAGCAGCAATATATTCTTGTGCTTCAACAAGTTTCAAAACGTGGCCAAAACCCAATCTCTTGAATTCACCTTCACTCAGAGTTACCCACTGCTTATTATTTACGTCGAATACCCAACATTTTTCATCTCCTATGGGAAACAATTTCCACAGCGGTTGAATATAATCTCCTCTCCGGCCATTTGAATATGAGTCAGATCCCCTCCATGCAATAATGACATTACCCCTTGCTAAGATCGAGCTGGGTGGGAAATTGCTCATATGGTAGCGATCACCTATTTCTTGAAAATTGGCAGTTCTCATTGCAGTTCGATAAGCAAATACCTTGATAGGAGGAAGGACACTGCCGCCCGTGTATCCAGGAAATAATTGCGCCAAGGTCGTCACTACTGGATCTATGGAACTTATGAATTCTGCAAGAAGAAAGAGAAATACCTGATTATTGATATTCATGATAAATATAATTACTAAAAAAAAATATAATACTAGAACGATTAAATAGTAAAACGAAAAAGACAGAAAGAAAGACAATATTATCTTTCGTCTCACGCAATTATTAAATATAAATATAAAGCGATCCTCAAAATCATTCATTTAATTTGTTGACATTGAAGCTTCTACGTTTCCGATCACTTATCGCATACTCCACTCTCACAATTATTTCATTCTAATCCCCAGTTTGAAAGTTTGTCAGGATGCGTCAGTCTGACATCTTACAAGTATCTCTTTCCACTTGAAGCTGTTGCGATTAAATGGAAATTCTTTAGTTTGAATTAAAATATAATTCTCATAACATAAGATCGACATAGAAATTATTTTTATCGGACTAATGGCTATCACGATGATTCATTATAATAAAAGTAAGTGTTTCGTGTTTCAGTCGTATGCAAAACTACGAATCTTGCGGACGTTTCGTGAATATTGCAGTTCACTTCTTCATGGCTGACAAGGGACCAAATAACAATTGCCGTCAATGCATAAAAAAAAGATTAAAATAGTATCTTGTTAGATTTGAAGTTACTGATTCATATAACTTAAAAATCCTGCAAATTTTTGATTTGCATACGGACAATGATAAATAAAATTGCGTGAAGCCAAAAAAATTGTCTTTGTTTTCTATCATACTAACAATTATATATTTAGCATTAGGTTATTATAATTTACCAGAAAAATGAAAGCAAAAAGGAAATGGAAGGAATACCCCCAATCGCAATCCACCTCAAAAAAAACTTGTTTATTGAACAATAAAGTCTCATACAGACGTTCTGTTCTATTTCCTTGTATACGTGTATATCATAGAACAAACAGCGGTATTTGAAAAATTATTTCAACTCATTACGTTCGCCGTTTAAACAAAGATTCCACGAAAACAGATATTTATTGGTCTAACGTTACCTCTGCCAAGGTTTCAATTCTTGCACAATTTTTTATGAAAGATTCATGAGATAAAGCTTTTCGATTTCTTTAAATTATTTATAAGAATAATTGATGAAAGGCTTGTCATATTTTCCTGTGGTTTTGTCGCGACCACAGATAAAAGTACAACAAATGTGATAACAAATGACAGAAAAAATGCCTGTCATTTTGTACCTGGTGTTTTCAGTAATTATTGCAAAGAAATAACGGGAAGAAAATGATTCGCTTTTTCTCTATTATTATTTACTGTCTTATTTTTTCGCAATGACTAGAAGAACTCGACCAGATGACTTTAACTATAAGTTATCACACAACAGAATGTTAATAAATTTCTTATTTGAGTTTGGCATGTATATCGGCAATTTAGTATCATAGTTTTTTTGCTTGTAACGGACCATCCGCAGTTAATTTTTTAACTAAAGAAGAGAAAGAAACTTATTCAAATCAGATGAATTCCAATTAGTTATAAGTTATAGCAATAAAATTGCAAATATTTTATTTTTTTATTCTAAATTGTTGCTATTTGGAAAGGTTCTAATTTGATTGCTCCAATTTTTAATCTATATACTGCTTTTTTTTTTGTCCTTGAAGGTTTCAATTTTTTAACATTTCTTGTCGGCGAGAACGATTTTTAGAAATTTCGTTTAAGAGTTTTGGCAGAAGACAAAAATGCTTTCAAAGCTTCTTCCTGGAAAATAGTTAAAAACGTTGAAAATTTGAACAATTACACATAGGGATTTCAGAATATTGAAAATACCACCAATAATTTTTCTTACATATTAAGAAGTTTCAACAGTAATTAATATTTTTATAATTTTAGTTTATGGAAATATTTTTAAACAAACCCTGTACCAAAACAGAACCGTAATCCTGGTCAAAAATTCTCATTCCATATCAAAACTATAATTCTTTTAAAATATTTACTGTTCCAAGACAGAATAACACTTCATGATAGTTCTTCTTTTAATGCAGGCATAATTCAGAATTATACTTCTTCTGGAAAATTCCCTGAACTAAAAAAATAATTCATACATTTTCAGTTTAAAATAGTATAATAAAGCCATACAATTTTTTTAATTTGGTTGATGCAAAAGTGAACCTTGGACTACCTAAGAATCAACTAAATTAAAATTTTATTTAGACGAAAAAATAATTTCCACGAAATATGGTATTATAACAAACTATTCTCCATGCATTATCTACACTTTGATAAGACTCGTTTAAAATACAATCTCTATTCTCCTCCACGCGTCTTGAACGTGAAAGAAGACAAACAATTTTATATCGTGCCTACTGCGTAAATTGTTAGTCGACAAAAATTAGAATTGTCCATATCATGTCGCTTAGATTCTATTTGAAGAGACTGGCTATTCCTCAATTATCTATAATGATTAGACTTCGAACTCATCCTAGAAAGCTGGACTATCAAAAATTGAAACGTAGTGTATGAATAATTGAAATACTTAATGAAACATTAGAACCTTCTAGCAAATAGACATGTGATAAATACAATAAGAAATGAAATCAGCAAATCTTAAATAAAATTCATTGAAAATTAGACACATATTTTCGCCCAGCTGAGACACGAGGCGTGAATAGAAAAATGTAAACTATGTTAGGTGTGTAAATAATTCTAATTTCCTCATTTTAAAAGAAAAATGATCAATTAGTAAAGCTAAACAAATTTTTAAATGGCCCTGCCTACTTGAGCTTTTCGACTTGGCTCAACAGATTTTTAAAAATTCATCTCTTTAGTGATTAATCATTTCAGATAAAAATCCATTTCCTTTTTGAAAATGTTACCATTTCGATGAAAATTCGTATCAATCCACTTAGGTGAAAATTTGACTATTTGGTTTGAAATTAACTTTTTGTTCAAAATAAATGTTTCTTTATTTGAAGACGTATGCGAATTTCCGTGACTACGCATTTTAAAGAAAAGGATAGACGCTATGATATAGAATAGCTTTTTATGATTATAATTTTATATTTTGCACCAAACTCTCGGTTTAGTAACAGTGTCGGGGGTTGCCTACAGATAGCCTTATTACTAATCTGGGGGAATAAAAATGTAAACAGTCACAGCCGCCGGAAGCGTTTCTAATTCGAATGCATAATATTGCGCAATATTATTCTAATTGCTAAACTGCGGGTTACTGAAACGCGGTTCTGGTGTAATTTAAAAATTGCGCAACACAAAAGAGAGAATTGTCAAGTCTTTTTATAGTATAATTGAAGTTATGGATATGATATTAAATTATTATAAATTTACCAATAGAATCCAGGAAACTGGCAACAGCAAGGAACAGAGTCCCGACGGTGATCTTCATTCTTTTTTATTATCCTCGTTGACAGTAGATGATGCTGATTCAAGAAGAAAAGGAATTTTCCACAAGATGCAACCGTATATATACTAGTGGGCTCTGCACATACCACGAAGACGATTTTGATTTACTGACTATCCAGTTTTCACCTCTTGCCCCACCCGCCCAAAAAATTGTTCACGTAGCACATAGATGGCCCCTAGACACTATCTCACATGACTTCATGAATTGAAGCCACAAAAACAAAAACTTGTTTATTTAAGAATGAAGTTTCGTATAGACGCTTCATTCTATTTCCTTGTATACCTGTATATTTTGAACAAACAGCGACATTTGAGAAATTATGACAACATGCCCTCGTAGTTTAAGATAGGTTCCAGAAAAACACATCTTTATTGGTCTGACATTATTTCTTCCAAAGTTACAATTATCGCTCATATTTGTACGATAGAGAGGAGCGGCAAAACAGCTAATCAACCTTAAAATTTGAAAAAAATAACAAAATTCACTCTCTCACATCTTCAATTTATGATCCTAATCCTAAGGTAATATTAAGCAAATTCAAAATCCACAACTAGTACTTTGGCGAAACAGTTCACAAGTAACGCCATATCGAACAGACAATACATTTCTTAAGTTAAGAATTTTCACAGATCACTTCTGCAGAAAACTAAAAGTTATGTTTTCAACCCCATAATAATAATCAGAAATCGAAAAATCCTCTCTTAGTACTTTCAAGGAAACAGTTTCGAAGATTCTCCATGCAATGCAGCTAATACTTTTTTTAATTAAAAATAGGCACAAAGTTCACCTTAGAAAACTCAAGATAGCTAGATGAATATGAAACAATACCCAAAATTCACCTAGTACTTGTGACAAAGCGGTTCAGAATTTATTTCAAGTGAAGCAGCCAATAAATTTTCAAATGAAAACTATTCGCAGATTTCACCTTCAGAGAACTAAAAATTTTGTTTTTAACCTTATAATAATAATATTTTTTAAACTCTCAAAGTCCAGTCTTAGTTCCTTGAACGAAACAGTTCAGAAGTTATTCCATGTAAAACATCTAGTAAATTTTCAAATTGAAAAAAGTCACACAATTCAGCTTTATAAAACTGCAGGTTATGTTCCAACCCGCACAATAATATCAGAACATAACCTGGAATTTTTAAAAACTGTCTTTTGTCTCTACTTTTAATTTAGGAAATACTATTAGCTGCTTCACATGGAGAATCTTCAAAACTGTTTCTTTAAAAGAAGTAGGGGTGGACTTTTGTATTTCTGAATATTATCATGGGGTAGGAAGGGAACCCAAAAAGTTATCTGAATGAGACTTGCTTGAATATTTTCAATTAAAAAATTTATTGGTTGTTTCACATAGAGTAACAAAAAGACTTTCATGTAAGAATAAAGTTTAATGTTAAAAAAATTGTGTTAATAAATTATGTTAGCAGATAGAAGGAAGAAGCGAAAAACACAAATCTTTATCAGTCCAAATTTATCTTTTCCAAGGTTTCAATTATTACACATATTTGTAAAATGGATTGATTTTTGGGTTCAAAATTGCGATATGAGTGAATTTGTTCCTAACAATTGTTTATAACAGTGATACTTCTTCTCGTTTAATTCTCATTTATTTTATTTCTTGGCAAGTTTCATAAGCCTTGACACAGACACGCTTGGACATTTTTAGTCATACATCTTAGAAACACAATCATATTTTTCAAGTTTCAGTGGTTTGAATTAACGATAAGACTTAAAAACACATGGTTTATAAATTTCAGTTTTTTGCCACCATTTTTTTAGGTAAAGCCTTTTGTAAACGAGTAATCAAGTTTTAAAGCGAGTAGATAATTTCTCATGTTCATCTACCTGTGAGCAACTTTGTGTCAATGATTTTATAAATGTAACTGCTTTAAAACAATATTTGACTGTGCAAGAAAAGGTAAGTACATTTCATACTGCAATTTCAAAATTGTTTTGTTTGAAATTGTAATTTTTAAGAACTAGATAATTAAATAATTAAATATTCAAAGTAATTCCAACGATTTAATGCCACAAGTTCACAATCCTTATGCTTTAAATTTTGAAGATTTCTAATTCCACTGCTTTTATTTTTAATTAATAAACTGCGGCTTGTTTTATCCCTCAAGGTTTTAATTTTTTATGTTAATCGTTTGTAAAGCCAATGTTAAAAATTTTTGTTGAAGATTAATGCAGATGATAGAAAGACTTTCAAAGTTTCTTTTAATGAACCATTTCTCAAATCGATAATCATTTTTGAACAAATGAAAGAATCCGACTTCTGTGATAAAAATGCATTCCCATCCATTCGAATGAATCCGAATTCAGAAAAAAATCATTTTCATTCAATTCGATTAAATAGAAATCTTGCGACAAAAATGCGTTTCCTTCTAATTTCAATAAATCTGACCTGTACTTGACGAGTCATTTTTATTTAATTCGATTTTTATCGAAAAATCCATTACCAGTCCAGTCTAAAGGATTTTTAAGACAAGGAAAAATTTTTGAGAAAAAACTGAGTGTCCAAAATGGACTCAAATCTCTGATGCACTTTGTTTTTTTTTGGATTTGATTTTTGGCAAGGGTTGAGTTTTTTCACAGGGGTTTTACAGGGGTTTGATAATAACAAAAATGAAAATAAATGAAAATAAATAAGAAAGAGAAGGAAAGCCATTTCGTTGATTGCCTTCTAATTTTTCTTTCCTCTTGTTTATATTTTTCTGAAGAAAGAATTTTTTTGTTAGAAATTGCAATAGGAGCATTTTGTGATGGTTTTCCAAATTTGATATCTGGATTCTTGTTTTATTTTTAGGAATTGTATACATTTACTTCAGTGTTGGACGTTGAATGGGATTTTGAACTTGATTTTAATCTTATTCAAGATTCTTAAATTTTAAATTGAGGAGAGTAGGTACCAATATGGAGAATAGACATAAGGAGACCAAAGTAATTTAATCGAAAATAAGCACATTTTTGTCGTATGAAAATGGTTCGAATACTTCCCGAGTAAGCAGTATGGCGCTAGTGTGGCACGCGTAATAAAATGGCAGTCGCCTATATTGACATTTTACATTATTTATCACTGTGATATGAATGTAATTTACATAGATGGATATGTTTTGTTATTTACATAAAAGCAGATTTATATAATTATAATAATGTTATTTATCGCAAAATATCTGTCATTGAAGTGTGCTTAATTTAAGTTATCCTGCAATGGACGAAGTAGGTACTTTATAGAATTTATTGAACAAACGAATCAACAATAAGTATATAACTTACCAGTTTTAAGTCCGGTATGCTTGGGCATCACAGAACTGATATTAAATTTTCACATAATATAAGAGTTTTTACATGGCTTAACAAACTGGTAAAATGATTTAGAAATTTTGTTTTTTTGTTTGAGCCTTGAGGTTATATTTTTAGTTTACACAGAAGTCAGTGTACAAGAATTTGGTCTCCTTGTGTATATTCTCCATGGTTTGGCTGAAACCCGAATCAACTCGACCTCAAACAAATCAAAATTCAATCTCTGGCATACCAAGAGAATCAACTTCTGTAACAAAAATTCATTTCCGGCCATTCCAAATAATCCAATGTCGAAAAAGAATTTATTTTTATTTAATTTGAGTGAAGGAGCATTTAGCGACAAAAATTATTACTTTCCAATCTGAATATATCTGATCTCTACTTTTTGGTTTAGGACAAATTTATTAAGAAAAACTTGATTCGAAAGAAATGCGGCATAATTTGGCAACAGAACAGATTCAGCCATTTTGAACTATTTGTTTATAATGATATGGACTTATTTATGATGACGTTTTTAAATTAAAGTAGAATAATTCAGAATAAGAAGCGATCTATACGAAATAAGAACTTGGTTATAAATAATGTGAAATCGTTTTGAAATTAATTCAAAATGGTAATGGTATCATGCGGTATGATAATGGATTCTGACGGAACGAAATTTATTTTACTATCTAATATGATCAAGACATCCCTTAGTTCGGATGGAAAAGACGTTTATGCTACCCGCTGGTAGTACTGTTCAATTTTACAAGGCAAAAAATGGAAAAATAACCTAAAAAATGTTCAAGATTTACAGATGTAACTATTGAGAGAATTGCATGAGATGATTTTTAGATAGTGTAATAAAATTTTCAAAATTTTCGAAATTAAAAAAAAAATTATGTTTAATTTGGACAAAATCAGTCAAGCAGTAGAATGTTATAATAGTTTAGTTTGTTTTATTCAAAACCATTTATTACAATAAATTACATTAAATTGACAAGTTTTCCGCGTCACTAGCGTACCTTTCTGACTTTATAGGTAACGTGGAGTAATAGTAAGGAGAGCAAACTGTGTGAAAGAAATTTCTCCCTATGTTTCTGGACATAGTAGAGGGGGATTATGTACGTTAAATTCTAAAAAGATTTGCCTCGCTGTGACTAAAAAGACTGCACGAGTGTTCTGATGTGTGGTTTATCTCAGACTTTAAATTTACCGCTATGTCAACCAGTCACCAATCAAAACACTCTCTCAGTTTTTGCAGTGAATCCATTCAAAATGAGGCGAAAATCATAAGTGGCTTGTGTTGATTTCACGAAATTCCACAATTAGTTTCTCTTGTTGCCGAAAGATTCTTTTTTCTCGCAAATCAGGTACACCTTATGCGTGAGGTCCAACATTTTTTCTTAATTCACGGCCATTCGGAGTTCCTCCAGGAAAATACACTAATGATTCTAAGCCCCTGCGGCTGCGCCCGCCTTCCAAAATATCTGCACTAGTATTCACCTACAATATTTTTGTAGCACCCGAGGAAAATCGCAGTAAAACCTGTGTATAGTACAGTAGACTTAAAATTAACAGTTTACAAATTATTGTGTGTGAAGCTTTGAATTTTTAAATATTAATTATATATCATTTCGTCGTTGTTGAAAGTGTGTAAGAATGCGTGATGTTTTAAAGTGATTATTACGTATGCTGAATTTTAATTTCAATAAGCGATTAAACCAATGAAAAGTTTGAACTCACAACTGAAATGGTTTCGGTGGCGGTGAATAAAACTTTTCTGGTTTCAAGTTTAAATGAAGTGACTAAAAACTATGTCTAATTATAAATAATTCAGGGCCTCATGAGGAATAACCAAAATGCCATTCACGCTGTTTTTCGGCAAATGCGATAGTATATGCCTGAACGTATCTTTCGCGGATGAATGTTTGGCTATCTGAAAGGGTTGTTTCACTTCTATCTATTCTCCCAGCTTCAATGGCTTGTAAAGCGTCCACTTCACGGTTTGCTACAGCGTAAGCATGATCGTGTGCTCGTTTGTCTGGTCCTGGTCTTCTCGTTGATTCCCTGTGATGGGCAGCAATATATTGTTGTGTTTCAACAAGTGTCAAAATGTGGCCAAAACCCAATTTCTTGAATTCATGTTCATTCAAAGTTACCCAATGGTCATTCATTGTGTCGAATACCCAACATTTTTCATCATGCACGGGAAACAATTTCCACAGCGGTTGGATGTAATCTCCTCTCCGGTTAATGGAATACGAGTCAGATCCCCTCCATGCAATAATAACATGACCCCTTGCTAAGATCGCGCTGGGTGGTAAACTGCTCATATGGTAGCCATCACCTATTCGTATAAAATTGGGAATTCTCATTGCAGTTCGATAAGCAAATACCTTGATAGGAGGAAGGACACTGCCCTCCGTGTATCCAGGAAACAATTGCGCCAAGGTTGAATCTACTGGCTCTGTGGAACTTATTAATTCTGGAAGGAGAAACAGAAATAGGGTAATGTTTGATATTCATGATAAAATCTACTAGAACGATTAAATAGGAAAGCGAAAAAGACAGAAAGAAAGAGACAACATTATTTTTCGTCTCACGCAATTATTTAACTAAAATATAAAACGATCTTCAAAATTATTCATTTAACTGTTTCCGCTCAATTATCCCGTACGCCAGACTGTCAATTACTTCTTTCTCATCCCCAATTTTACAGTTTATCAGGATGCTTCAGCCTGACAACTTATAATTATCTCTTCCCACTTGAAATTGGAATTAAAATATAATTCTCATATCATTAGATCAACATACCAATGATTTTCATCTGACTTAATGCTTTTACGATGATTCATTATAATAAAAGAAAGTGTTTCGGGTTTCAATCATGTGCAAAACTACGAATGTTGCCTACATTTCGTGATCATTGCAGTTCCATTGCAGTTATAATTAAACAGTCGACATTTCTTTTTCGAAATCATCCAAATGTAAGAATTTATATTTTTAAATCTTTAAAATTTAAGACTTGTCTATTATGTCTTTTCAAAAGTGTAGAAATTTAATCTGTAAATTTAGATTTTTAAAGGTTTCAAAATAAAACGTTGAAGATTTTTACGTATTTCAACAAAATAAGATTAAGTTTCTATCAAAAAGACGACTTCTTAACAAAATACAATTATTTTCAACTAATTCTATGAATTTTAACAACACAAAAACAGAATGTAAACAAATTAGTTCCAGGTTAACGAAAAAAAGTTTAAAAAAAACAAAAAACGAATTTCCGGCAAAATAGTTTTTGACCGGAAAATAAAAATTTGAGTTGAAGAATGCTCGTGTAATTATCGGTCATGAGTAACTATTACTTTTACGCAATTCAACGAAAAAGAAGGAACTCTCCGTTGTATTGATTTAACAAAAGAGAATTCACAATCTCTAAATCACAGTTGTTCTCACGAGGTATACTCTCTTCAAAAGGTAAAAACATCTCTAGAGACAATTTGATGTAGAATTTTATGAACTTGTCAATGATTTTGCTAGAAATTTTACAGTTCCTTTTTGGAACAAGTCATCGCGTTTTAATTGCAACAGCAATTTTTAATACCGCTCGCACTAGCCCTGTAGTGAATTTTCGAGGGTTATAAAAATAAACTTGCAAGTGTTTCAGTCAGCCATTTTAAGTGCTTGCTATATGGAAAGGTTATACTTTGATTGCTTAAATTTATAATTTATATACGGTTTTTTGTTTTGTCCTCAAACATTTCAATTTTTCAATATTTCTTGTCAGCGAAAACGAGTTTCGGAAATTTGTTTGAAGAGTTTTGGCAGAAAAAAAATAATTTGAAAGTTTCATACTGCAAATTTGTTGAAAACGTCGAAAATTTGAATAATTAGGCATAGGAATTTTCGAATATGAAAAATACCATGAATAATTTTTCTATCATATTAAGAAGTTTCAACAGAAATTCTTTCGTTAAAAGTTATAAGGGTCCTGGTTTTTCGGAGATCCTGTGCATTATTGTAAGATCCATATCAAAATTGTAATTCTTTTGAAATATTTACTGTTCCAAGACAGAATAATACTTCATTATAGTTCTATTTTAAATGCAAGCATAATTCAGAATCTTATTTAACAGAAAAAATAATGTCTACCAAATATGGTATTATAAGAATCTATTCTATAAACCGCAAGTACACTTTGATAAGAGTCGTTTGCAATTCAAT
>CAKNWU010323493.1:0-16587 GCA_932072015.1 Andricus quercustozae
AATGTGAGGACAAGAAATATAGGGTGGTGGTGTATCGGTTGGAATTGGGGGTTCCCTAGCAGGTTCTTTAAAACTGGGTGCATAGGGCATTTACAAATTCAGAGTGGGAGAAGTTGCATTGTTGGCCACTCGGTTTGGGGAAAGGGAAGCTACAGTGGGGGTGTTGAGTGTTTCCGTGGTAGGTAATCTTCTTCTACAGTTACGGAGGCTCTCTCAAAGGTTTTTGCTCTGTGAGGGGTAGAACGCGCTGCTTGCCCATGCTTGGGTAAAGGAGTAGCGATCGTTACTCCACGCTTAGGCATCGTCCAGAATATTGGCTCTTCACAGACAGCATGTGGGGATCTTTTTCTTTTAGAGGTAATTTTTACGTGTCCACTGTTTCCGGTTACGGTGATAGAGTTTTGTAATCTTCCGGTTTTTGAACTACTGGGCTGTTTATCAACGAATTAGTAATCGAATCTTGTTCTTCCCGTCCTGCTATTAAGGTAGATATTTCCTTGAGTTCCCTAATAACGCGATCTATCTTTGGTTTCGTGTCCGCTTCAAAAACACTTATTTCTTCATCGGATTTGGTTACAGAGGATTCTTCACTAGCTCCGCCAACCAATTCTAAATAATCAGGGTCCCAGTCTAGCGCTTCTTGTTCAATAAGGGACGGATGGTCTTTGAGAGATAATTCGACTCCTGTGAAAGATTCTTGTAAATTTTTTATAAAATACGTGGGGTTGGTGTTTCTAATGTCTACCCCTGTGTCAGTATCACTGGTGTTAGCTGGAGGGCGTACGTATACCAATATATTTTCCAAACTCCGATCAGGGGGTTGGGCAAAGGGGTTAGCGAACGTGACGGGTTCACACCCTCTTATGTTACCTGCAGGTTCCGGATGAGCCGTAAACTGGTTGTCTTTGGGCAGGCTTTTATACTTATTCGTATCCGGGAGAACGTTGAGACTTGACAGTAGCCTGAAACGTTGTCGTTGTACTGGTGGTTCTGAGTCGCTACTATCTGAATCGGTATCTTCGGTGTCTGTTACCGACGATCTAGAGTCGTTAGCGGGGACAGGATGTTTGGAGGGTAAGGAGCCTGTGTCCTGTCTAGTTCTTAGTCGGGTTGCTACTGGGCCATCACTGGGTTTAGACTCTTCATATTGAGGAGCCGGTGCCAATCGGTTTTTCGAACCCTTGGGTCTACCTCGCTTTTTAATAGCAGTTGGAAAAAGAGCGGAGTTTAAGGATGCCATCAGGCGCTGGAACGTGTCTAGGGCGTTTTTTATTCCCATGGGCATTTCTTTATATTGGTAGTGCCCTTGAGGGGTAGAAAAAGCCGTTTTTGGCTGATCTTTTTCGTCAGTTTCTATTTGACGGAAACCTGATGCGGATAAGCATCGCCAATGGTTTTTTCTTTTAGGGCTCGAAAGTCGGTGAAGATTCTGAATTTGATCTCCCCGGAAGTCAGGCTTCTTAGGCACGACTAAAGTAGGGGAATTGTAAGGGGAGGTTGAGTTAACAATTAGGTTATCCCTGAACATCTCTTCCACCCCTTCCTTGATAAGTACTTCTTGTTTTTGTGCTTGTCTATAAGGCTTGATATATACAGGGATTTCGTCGGTGGTCGGTATTTCATGTTTTACTGAAGTGGTGGTGGTCAGTCTATCACCATTGGCTAGGAACCTTTCATTTCCAGTTCGGATCCATTTCTGCACTAGTGCACGTTCTACGGAATTCAAATGACCTGGGGGTACCTTTTGCGAAATGTCTTCTATTCTTCCCTCCAGTGAGAGAGAAGAGGGTTGATAATCACAATCGCCTTCAATAGAATAAGTCGCAAAATCAAATGCAAGCAATTCCTGTGGGGGGATCTCTATCTCCATCTCTTCCTCTCTCGTATTAAAAGCCAGAACTTGGCATATTCCGTCCCTATTAGTAACTATAGATTCTCCTATATATACACCTTCATCCACCGTTATTAAAGGCAGATAACCTCCGGTTAATGCGGTATTTAGTACAGGGACAGAGATTTGTTGCTTCGTTCGGGTTTTTATAAAAATCTTTAACAAATCCAAGCTCAAACCGGAATTTTGTTGCCATTACGTTGACGACACTTTTCTCATCTGGAAAATTGCATTTCTTGGACGTAGTATTTTACAAAAGATCTGATAACACATTAGGACATCAATTTTATAGAAAACCCACCCATACAAACAGATACCTACATGCCTCCTCCCACTACAACCCATCTCAAGAGCTATCGGTCATCAATTCCTTTGTATACAGAGCTGTCTCCACGCGGAGAAAGAAGTCCGGCCGCTGTGGCTGGAAATTCCTGCCATTATAGCATGAATCGCCCAGCCAGCAGATTACCGCTACTACAGCATACACGAGCACTGCAGTTTTAGCGTGGATGTACAAAGTAGCATTGAACGTGCACGTAAACCGTCAAATGTTCCGCAATGTCAGGCAGTATCCGTATGATATGACACTCCAGTTGATAAATCAACGAAAATATAGTAATTATCAATTTCAACCGATGTTGGATAGGAATATAGTGAAGTTTAATTTAAAAAATATAATTTTTCACAGTTATTTATTTAACAAAATATACTTGATCGTCTTATTGTTACCTTTATCTAAACAAATAAATATGCAATTCTTATTCAATCGCAATTTTAGTCATTTTCTTTTTCAAAAATTCTCGATAAGTTTCTTTGCTTGGTCTTTATTGAAATTAGAAATATTTCAGAAAAAATTTGTTTATTACAATACTAATTGTATGATTTTTAAATAAAATGTTTGAAAATGAAGAGTAGCAATCTTAAAAGGGGGCATTATTTTCTAAAGTAAGTTTAGATATCTCCGTTGGAATTCATAGAAATTAAAAGTGGTTCTATTCTGAATGACCGATTTGATTAATAATAATTATTAATAAAATCGATCATTGAGAATAGAACCACTTTTAATTTTTATACCACCTTTAATAATTATTAATTAGATCGATCATTGAGAGTAGAAGCACTTTAAATTTCTGTAAATTTCAACGGTTATGTCTGAACTTACTTTAGAAAATAATGGCCCCTGTTAAAATTGCTACTTGCTTTTTTTTACATTTCATTTCGAAATCGTACAATTATTATTGTTACAAAATTTTTTTTCAGAAATATTTTTAATTTTTATAAAGACCAAGCAAAGAAACTTATCAAGAATTTTTTAAAGAATAAAATGACTTCCAGCCTATTTACAAATTTTTTTCTAAATCCACACTCTGAATCATCAAAAAGTTTATCTAACATATCACTATGAATTTCTTGAAAAATTTCTTCATCTATACCAGCTTGTGAAAGTGAAAATTTACTTGTTAGTGGTAAAATTATTTAAAAATTGAATAGTACACTATACAGACTTCAAGATGCCATTTGCCCAGTATATAAACTGAACAAATTACTGGTGTTAAATAAATGTTAAAATGAATACAAATAATAAAGACTAACTAATACTTCCTATATAGGTTAGGAAATTGCAGGTTATAATTCCAAGTATAATACTTACTTTGAAATCTTTCTATGAAGTTGTCTAATCTCCAATCTTCCATTATACGACGTACAAAGTCGTCCATCCTTATGTTACCTTGTAGTCCAGCTTATATTTTATATTATAAAGTAATAATCACTTAATTTATCAAAACACGACGCAACACGCACCGCGGGCGAGCATCAGCCGGTTCGTGTGGCATTGGCAAGCGTCTGCTAACGTAGCAGAAAAGTCCTGCTAAAACTGCAGTGTTCTACAGCCGCGTTGGTTTAGCGTAACTCACGTTAAGTTCGCATGGCTCAACAAGACTAATTCCGCATTCTTTTTTTCTCCGTGCATAACAGATAAAGATAACTTACAAAAGGAATTACAAAATGTTAAACAAATCCTAACACAAAACGATTACACTAAGAAAAAAATTGAGAAAGCAATAAGAAAATACACTTAAAAAAACAAGTCAACACAACCCACTAAAGAAAGAGAGATCAAAAATACCATAATCCTACCCTACATTCAAGGTATCACAGAACAAATAGGAAGAATTCTCAACAAAAACACAACATCAAAACCATATTTAAACCACCTGCAAAAATAGGACAACTTCTAAACAATTCTAAAGATAAAAAGGTACCTCTCAGTAATCCGGGAGTATATAAAATCCCTTGTTCTTGTGGCAAAGTCTATATTGGAGAAACCGGGAGGGCGGTGAGGCAACGTGGAAGGGAACATGAGAGTAAAGTCAGGCTAAAACATTTCACGCAATCAGCACTAGCTGAGCATCATATTGAAACAGGACATAGCATTTTGTTTGACAAAACAACCGTCATCGCAAAAACGCACAATATTTTTTCAAGAAAACATAGAGAAGCAATCGAAATCTCAAAACACCCTAATAACATTAATAGGGACAATGGATATAATACCAATCCGATTTGGCTTTCTGTCCTCCCGGGTTTTTTAAAAAAAGACTTGACTGGGCAATCAAGTTTGAGCAGTCCCTACCATGGGGCGCTCTGCCCAATCACAGGCAACGTAGAGAATTAATGTAAGAACAACCTAATCTGAAAATTCAGTTTCAGGTCAGCCCTGAAGAAGTGAACTGCAATGTTCACGAAACGTCGGCAAGCTCGTAGTTTTGCACACAATTGAAACCCGAAAAAGATTTAAATTTTAAATTTATCAGTTTTTATAATTGTTTTCTTGGGAAATTTTCATGCTTGGATTTTTCTTGATTAGGTAACATAAGGTGTGTACAGTTTTGTATATTTCAACAAAATATGCACATTAATTGATTCATGGTATATAATGGACAACAGGTTATATAAATTGATATTTGTAATATATGTATTGTTGTGGTGTGTGTCTAGTGTTGTGTGTGTTTTATTCGATACAGGTACTTTACCAATTACTTCATCCAAATAATCGCCATTCACCTTTCCTTATCACTACTCCCGTTTTTAGAATGGAGGCAGAATTCAGATTAATTACACAGGCCCACAAAAAAAAGTTGGTTGTGCGAGAGATCGGAGTATGGTACCTATACTTATTTTTGGGCGCTGAACGCGAATCTGACATCAGTTTTCCCCGAGCGCGTCCGGATTTTCCCCTAGACGCGGGAAATTCCCTATAAAATGAGCTTTATCGGGTATAAAATAACCTTTGTTATTTAAATCGTCTGGAAAAAGATCAGACATGATATTTTTATGTATTTTGGGGCGCTGAACACGAATCCGACATCAGTTTTCCCCGAGCAAGTCAGTATTTTTCCTAGACGCGGAAAATTCCCTATAAAATCAACTTTGTCGGGTATGAAATAATCGTGGTTATTGAAATCGGCTGGAAAAAGATCAGGCATGATATTTTTATGTATTTTGGGGCGCAACACCAGAAAAACATTATAATAAAATTATAATTCTAGTATGGAAACCTAGGTAATGTCGAAAAACTAAGGTGAGATGTGCTTTTAATGTGTCAAACAACAAGAACAAATTTTGAAGTAGGTTTAGTCCCCTCCTCTGAAATCCTGCTGGAGCAACTTGAGCTAATGAAGGATAACTCAGATTCGATTGACTCCTACTAAAACCTGGCTACATTATATGTATGACGTTCAATGCAATAAGGGTGTCGTTATATCTGCGAGAATTGTGTTCATAGGAAATTTATCGTATCTAGGGGAAAAGCCTGACCTGCTGAGGAAGAACCAAGTTCAGATTCGTATTCAACACCCCAGAATACATCAAGATATGATTTTCGGGCCGCCTTCCACATGAATTCAATGATTTTCTAGGGAAATTTTTCCGTCTAGTGTAAAAGCCTGACGAGATGAGGGTGAACTAACGTCATATTCGTATTAAGCGAACCAAAATATACAAAGATATTATACTCCGATCTTTTTACATACCATTTCAAAAACAAGGGCAATTTCACACACGAAAAAGCTGTTTTTCTAGGGAATTTTCCGCGTCTAGGGCAAACTCCGATGTGATGGCGGGAAATTAGTATCAGATTCGTGTTCAGCGCCCCAAAATACCCTACCGATAGAAAATCTCAGAATATTCTCAGGCCAAAAAGTCTGGCCTGTTTCAGGCTCTCTGCAGACTCGATTTGAATGTAAAGATGAATGATATTGCAAATGACATCGATTTGAAATTCTAATTCAGAGTACCTGAATTAAATTGAAATTTCTATTTCATAATATTATCCCTTTTCATCCTTTTCTATTTTTGTTTCTAAACTTAATGCGAGTTTTTGATGATATGTTTTGTTTTCTTCTTCTTTCTCTTTTATAGGATCCTTTCGTTCCTAACTATTAATTTTTGCCTGTGAATTAGTATAGTGCCCGTAAGTGTATATACGAGCGCCTCAGACAGCTTAGCGTATCGTGTATGTGCTTTTGTGTGTGTGAAGGTGAGCGCCTCAAAAAGCTTAGCGCCTTCACTGTCACCTTTTTTTTATTCTAATAGTAATTATATGGTACATTTAATGTATATACATTTGCGTATTGTTTTAGTTGCTTAATTCTATTGATCGCTTGCTGAATATATGGTCTTTCATTTTCTTTTTAAAAGTGTATAAAGATATGTCGAACAAGTCCTCATCTAAAATGGCTGCCTCGTAGAACATATTTAAGTGCCTGGATAATCTGAACATAGGTGAGTTTTGCAGTATTGCCTTAGTCGTCGGAACAGCAGAGAGTAGTTCAACACACCTAGCATTCATACGAGGGATTTTAAAGTGTAGGTAAGCTAAAATCCTGTGAAGTCGATTAGTCCTCTTATTACTTTGAAGATGAACGTTAATGATGGAATCAAATGTCTATCCTTAATTTTGTAGGCATTGAATCTTTTACATAATTTATTATAATCGCTACCACGCTCTGGATATGTGCCATATTCTCTAAGGGCTAAAAATTTAAAGAACCGCTTTTGTACCTTCTCTAATGCGTTTATTATATTTTGGTTAAATGGACATCTAATTTGAGACGCGCATTCTAATTCTGATCCAACAAAGGAGTTATAGAGTACAATAAGCGTCTCTTTATTTTTAAAGTCCTTGCATGATCTTAGAATAAACCCTAGCATTTTGTTCGCTGCATTTACAGTTATCTCTGCATGATCTTTAAATATAAAATGGTAGCTAAAGTTTAGTCCTAAATCGCAAATTGAGTAGACTCGCTTAATATTCGCTCCATTCAATTGATATTCGAATAATATTGGCTCTTTCGATCAGTGAGAAGTTATAATTTTGCATTTATCCACATTCATACGTAACCCCATTTCAGTACATCACTCGTTAAACTCCAGAAGCTCCTCCTGAAGAATGGGGCAGTCCTTAATGCTCTTTACTTGGTACAGGACTTTTGTATCATCGGCATATAACAACTTTTTGGCCCGCGTAGCCCTGACACCGTTAAATAAAGAAGTGAATAACGTGGGTCCCAAATTCGAACCCTGAGGTACGCCCGACGATGGTATAAATGGGTCAGAGCTACAACCTGCATACTGTACAAGATTTGGCATAATAGAAAGAAATTTTTCTAGTAGGATTACTAGATTACCAGGGATATCAAACTTCTGGAGCTCCTCAATTACCTTTGTATGGATGAGTTTGTCGAAGCACTTCAAAATGTCTAGATAAACAACATCAAATTGTGTACCTTCGCTTAGCGCTGCAGCAATGAATTGCGACAAGACTGTCAAATTCGTGATAGATGATCTACCTGTTACGAATCCGTGCTGTGATTCAATAATATATGGCAACATAGACGAAGAGATTTCATTAGCTACGCATGCCTCAAAAGCTTTAGAAAAGTTGTTTATAATAGAGATAGGTCTGTAATTCGTTATTATTGATTTATCACCACTTTTAAATATAGGATAGACTCTGACTTCCTTCCAGCGAGCTGGGTATATTCCCTCCAATGCCTCCAATGAACTTTTTACGTCAACCTCGCCTAGTTTGAGTTTATAACCTAACTGTGCTTTCCTAGCATTATATACATTTATATTATTGTTCGTTGGTTCATATACGCTATCGAAGTATTTTGCGACTGCGTTTACAATTTTTTTTAACATTGAACGTAACGTCGTTTAAGTACATAATACCTGGTAACCTGCTCTCCCTCTTCAATCCTCCTATGTAGTTCAAAAATTTATTCGGTTCGGTCGTCAGAGCCTCCTCCGATATTTTATTGTAATTACTATAATCTCTTTCAATCAAGATTTTTACTTATGTTCTTACTGCTTTCAACGATTGCTCTAAGGAAATACTTTTTCCAATTCTAATTTTATTTCTGATATTCACTTTGCATTTTATTTTAATAATTAATTCCTTTGAATTCCACTGTGGATATTTTTGTAAATTATTAACTTCAAGAGACTTTGGCAAAACTTTATCTATAATGTTACAGAATTTGGAGTTGCTTTTGTTACTTTTCTATAATTGTGCCTATTTGAGCAAGATGTGCTAGTTATAAACTTAATGTGATCTGAGAATGTATGCGAGTATAAGCCTAATCGATATTTTTGATTCCAGGTGGTATATATTATATTGCCGTGATAATAAATGAGCTATCGTGTCTAATAAATTTAATAGCTACACAATCAATTAGATAATGCGCACTCATCAAAGGTACTACTTTTATGTCAGATGATTTGAATTTATTTCTCAGTCAAATTATTACCCCACATCCTATGGAGCTATTTCTATCTTTCCTATATTTAGTAAAATAGGAGTGATGGAAGAATTCGTTGGATTCAACATTTGCCTTTAACCAAGATTCTGTTCTAGAACAGATATCGTATGTATATAAGTCCTCGAACGTTTTTACCGATTTTATTTTGGTATTCAATCCTCTCACATTTCGATGGAAAATTTGTGTATTTTTACAATTATTAAAATTATTTTTGTTTACAGCGCTTTTTACCTGCAGTGAGATGGTGTGGTGCTTGACTGCGGACTTGTTCCTCTTGTGACGTCTCTGCAGCCTTTTCCGGCAATGGTTTCATGGCCAATATTTTATTATTTTCAAATAAATATAATATCGGATATATATTATATTTATATATTAAACTGATATTTATATAGTATATTGTATCCCCTGCAGAATTACACCTTGAAAATGACTCGGATCTAAGTCGAAACATGTTGGCAATTTTTCAATAAACATAAAAAAGCCTACATTTTCTTGAAATATTCATTATCAATGTTTAGGAGAGGCAAACAATATTAATGATTCGCAATTCTGGAAATATATCAAAAATATTATTGTAGTTTATAGGTAATTTAAATTTGTGAAGCTCTGAACTGAAATCTGGACTGGAGGAGTAAAGGCTACAAGGAGAGTATTGTAAGTACATAGCAGCCCCTAGGAAATAATAGATGTACGAGGTGGAAGGAGTAGACGGATCCTCGAGAGCAGTTTTCCTTCTAAGGAAACTGGAGTAGAGTATTTGACAGACTATACAGGTAGAGTCGATACAAAAATTAGGTAAATTGTGGGCAGTGAAGTAGGCTTAAATTACTTCCACATAGGCGGAAAGATGAGTTAGAATAAAGGAGCGGTGGTCAATTCTGTCTTTTGTACCTAATGGCGGCTAAAATACGTAATATAACATTTTTTAAATTTAGCACTGGGTAATTTATCAATACAATATTTGAAATCTGCCAATTATAATGATTTAAACCATATTTTGATATGTTTATTATTTTAAAACCTTTAAAAATGCTTAAAAAGCTTCTAAACTTTGTTTTCGAAATCTTCAAAAATCTGGATTTTGTTTTAAATGTTTTGAAATATTTTCAAATTTTTAATTATTTTGGAATCTTTTCAAAACTTTTGGTTGAAAATTAATTTCTTTGGTTGAAAAATGATTTCTTTTGAAGAAAAATCATTTCTTTGGTGGAAAATTTAACTATTAGGTAGAAAATTAATCTTTTCGGTTGAAAATTCAACTGTTGGGTTAAAAAATTATTCTTTTTCGTTAAAAATACATTGTTTTAGTTGAAGACTGATCATTTTAGTCAAAAATTGTTATCTTTGGTTGACGATTTTACCTTGGCCTGGGAATGCTTATTAGGATTGAGACGGTCTGTTCTATTTTCATACTTAGAATTAAATCATAAAGCTATGGGCGTATATTTATATTGATACGCCTCTGACTCAAAAGTGGACAAGCAGGTGCAACGAATGGATGATTCACGAAATCATCCGATCATACGATCGATTACACGCGCCATCGGCTAATAAGTGGAGATAACGTGGGACCAATGCACTTTATATATCGATCCCGGTATCGGCAACACAGGACTTCCTATTCAACCCTCTGCGAGGAAGAAGCCTCTCTTGGTCCCTATGATCTACCTATCATTCAGCACAGAAATTTGAATTGGAGTAAGCATCACTCACAGAACGCCACTTTCAACGGATTCTCCCGTTGCAATCAAAAGTTCCGTCCACTAATCTATCCAAATTCGTTAGAATTTGGGTAATTGGACGTAAGTTTTTGGGGTTTACATTTATTTTTTATTTTTTTTATCAGTGTGATGTAATTATTGTAACGACTTTGCACTCCATCTTTTGGTGGAGACCTCGTTGTGCATGTTTGCATCTAATTGTGGGAAATTTGAAGAATGAAAATTTAGTGTGTGCAACTTTCATTACAATGACTTTGCACTTTATCTCACGATAAGGAACCTCGTTGTGCATGGTTGCACTAACTATTGAAGTTCGAATGGGAAATTTTGTCTTCATTTTTTAATAAAGATGAAACCAGAAAAGAATTGGTAACGATTTTGAAATTTATCGTATGATAAAGACCTCGTTGTGCGAAGGAAATTTTGGTTCATGGTTTAATATTGGAGGAGAATCCTGCTTGCTTGTTTTTATATGAGATTGACTTTCTAAATTAATTTTAAATACACAATCATCTCTCCCGTGAGTGAATCCCCAGTGGGCACCAAATTTGACGACGTCTTGACGACATAATTACGACATCTGTATGACAACTTTACGACATCCTATGTGCATGTCGTTAAGGTTTTAAAGTTGAGGTCGTTAAGGTGTCGTAAAGACATCGTCAAATCGTACGACGCCTTTAAGATATCGTAAAGACATCTTAACGACTTGGACATAGGATGTCGTAAAGTGGTCGTAAAGATGTCGTAACGATGTCGTAAAGACGGCGATAAATTTTGTTACCATTGGGTCCACAATCCGTCACTTTTATCGTCAAAGAATGATTTAAGTTTTAATGTGAATTTTTATTGTAAGCATTAATCTCACTAAATTGTTCCTCATTGAATTTTCAAATTTAGTTATCAAATGTTTAGGGCTAGTTTTAATGTCCTATCAGAATTGGAATCAACTTATATCGTTGGTTGAAATTGACTGGACAGGAAAAAGTAAACTCAAATTGAACGAATGTCTGGATGAAAATAATAATCATTAAAATAAGTTTGAAATGCAGCATTACAATTACTAAAGGTTAGTCTAATTTTTGATAAAATTAAGATCTTGAACTAAAATCAGCCATCTGCATAATTAAATTCTGAATATTGATGAACACAAAATCGATCCCCGGTTAAAGAGAATTTGATAATGTTACAACTGTTACCCCTGGTGGGACACTTGAGGAAATAAAAGTAGAGTGATTGCGTAAGGCCATTGTCTGTCCCGCGCATTTGGTTTTGGGAGAATAATAGAGAGCCATAAATCGATTGAGTCTAGACGAGACACAGGTGACCCATTGTATCCGCGTCAACTCATTCAAATTAAGAATGAGATAATAAGGTAAACAGAGTCAAGAATACGGAAATGCTTAAATTATTATCACTGAAAGAAAATCGATAATAACTGTCTCATTTCCTACTTTAAATCCACTGGGTGTAAAATAAATACCAATTAAAAATAACAGACGAATTAAATTCTTTTGGATTTTTTTTTTTTTTAAACGGATTACAATTTGAGATCGTGAAAATGGGGGAAGATAAAAATGATCATAAAGACAAACCAAAAAAAAGTGTTAGAAAAATTAAATTTTCTGAATCCATGTTAGAAGAAATGAATAAAGAACGTGTTTTTGCACAATTTTCGGACCTTTCTCATACAGAATCAGAACACGAAAATGACATTATAGGAGTTAATAATACACGGGATCAAGTTAGTCCTGCACCTGAGAATGCCGAGACTAACACAAATCAATTAGGGAATATCTCCGATAATAGAGATTCACAAAATGATTGTGACATACAAAATAATTTAGGCGCGAAAAATAATTCGATTGCGCAACATAATTCTGATCTTAGCGATTTTGATTCCGAAAGTGCCGAGATGGATAAATTATAGGTCACTCTTGAAAATTTACAAAAAGACATGTATAAATCAATATTGTCACAAAATACGTTAATACGTATGGTAAAAACAGAAAAAGTTCAGCATCACGAATTTGAGGCGGATACGGAAAAAAGAATTAGATCTTTCGTAACCTCGTTAGTAAAAAGAATGGATGATCTAGTAGAAATGCAAAAAGAAACAGAACTTATCGTTACAAATATTAACAATCGGAAGCGCTTTCAAAATATTGAAGATTATCAAGATTTACTAGAAAATAGGATGGATAGGAATATGCGTGGTACAAATATTACAATCCCATGGCTTAAAAATTATCCGGTACCAAAATTTTCAGGGTCAGGTAAAGAAAGGCTCATGATGTTTCCTAGCGATTTTGATAAATATATCAGAGCGATAGACGTTACATGGGATGATTTTAATTTCATAGTACATTCATGCTTAGAAG
Organism: Andricus quercustozae; assembly: GCA_932072015.1. Lineage (NCBI taxonomy): Eukaryota > Metazoa > Arthropoda > Insecta > Hymenoptera > Cynipidae > Andricus > Andricus quercustozae. The sequence continues at coordinate 12,821 of CAKNWU010323493.1, forward strand.
GTATCGCTAGAGAATTGTGGAATCTCGTAGCTACTCTAGGTGAGACTGAATTTACATTCAGAGAAAAATTAATTTCAAAATTCTGGAATGATAATATTCGTTTTGAAATTAGTACAGATCTTCAATATAGTTTTGATCAAGGAAAACTATCAAAATCGGCATATGCTATTAAAATGATAAATAACGCTAAAGTTTTAATACCACCTCCATCTGTGTGTGAAATCGTCTCTAGATTGTCAAGACATTTTTCAGAAGAAATTCTGACTGCATATTTAATTCGCGATATTAAAAGTTTTGATACATTTATTGAACTATTAGAAATTTTTGATCAAGCAGGCTCAATAAATTGTATGGGAGGTTATGATCCTCGTAAAAATAGCGTTTACCAGCAAACTAATTTTGGCAGATTTAATCGCGATAATCAAAACATAAGAAATAATAGGGGAGGTGGAAATAACTTACAAAATTCCTATCAAAATCAAGAAGGGTTGCTAGATCGTGAGAATGAAGGTTTTACAAATTCTAACTTTGAATCAACCTATCCACCTCGATATCGAAATAATGATTAATATATGCGGCAGGATAATAATCGAATTGGAAATAATTATTAATATATGCGGCGGGATAATAATCGAATTGGAAATAATTATTTATTATTCACGACGGGTATATAATAATTATCCACGTCAGAATTATCAAAATCAAGGATATTTTAATCCAAACAACAGCGCTAATCAGAGAAATAATTCTTTTAATAATCCAAATCGATCAAATTTCGATTACGAAAATTCGCAAAATCGTCGTTCATATCCAGATTCTAATGGTCGAAATAAAGCTCCATATAATCAATCTCAAGGGCGTTATGAATGGCCAAATAATTTTCAAAATAATTATAACTCCCGCGATCAAAATAATAGAGATAGATCGCAGCAAAATTATGTAAATGGACGGGTAGAGGATGATGTTTACAAACTAAATCCTAATTATTCAAATCATGTAAGCTTGCCTAGAGATAAGAATGATCAATCACAATTTAGAAAAGGGACTTATAATCAGCAAAATACTCTGCCGCAAAGTAATATAATCAAACAGACTAGAGTTATAGAAGTCGTGGAAAATAAAGATAATCGCGATGAATTTTATTTTAATCAGAGAAACGCATATGCCTCGGGTCAGTAGAGAGTAAAACGATAGAGGCAAATCTGGGAACAAAATATTTCAAAAACTTCTACCTTTAGATATGAGGGGTGAACTTTTAGAAAATGATGATAATACGGTAGATGAAGAAATATATAAATGTCCAATAATGATTGTAAATCTCAAGGACACAGAAACAAATGCATTAATAGATACAGGTAGTGAAGCAACTTGTATTTCTGAGACCTTTTATGAAAATAATCATAATACTTTTAAACAATGCGAACTTTTACCAATTGTAGGAACCAAAATTTGTGGGGCAACAGGGGCAAGACCTATTAAATTAAAGCATCAAATTTATGCAAAATTCAAACTGGGCTGCTGGGGAGGCTCTTATGTGTTGTTGATTGTTCCAAGGCTAAATAAAAAATGTATCATTGGAGTGGACTTATTAAAAAGATTAAAAAGTAAAATCGATTTCGAAGATAATATTATTGAATTGAAGGATAAAAATAAATCGATTAAAATAAAACTATTAGAAGAAGATGTAAAAAGAATTCGCATAATAATGGATGCGGCAAATGTCCAAAAAGAAAGATACATAGAATGTTTGGGGAAATATTTAGAACCTGAAGAAATTTTTCCAAATGTTATAAAGTAAATTAATACAAGTGAAACTTATGCTAATGCCCGGGATGAATATGCATTAGCTGATGAACAAATTAAAGCAAAAATTTGGCATTGTACTTTATTGAATGCATTGGAAAAATAGTGATTCTACTAACTGATATCTCGATATAAATATATACTTTCTAGAAAACCGACCAGGATACCAATAAGTAACAAGCGTAGGTTCGCAACTGAACTGTATGAGGAAAATAACTGTAAATTTCGTTTTCAATTTTTCGCTTTTGGATTAATTCTAGTAGTAGTAGTATAAACGTTTATTCTTCAGCCTGTTGGCCTTAAAAAATTGACTTGCTTACACTTTCCTTTTTTGACATAATTTTCCCTAATCTAAGCCTTAAAACGACTATACAGCCATACATCGCTTTGCCTTCCTTGCCTCGCTCGCATGTCCCCACTCTCTCGCTTCCGCGTCTATTACCTAATGCTTATCTACTATTTACAATCTTTACATCCTACTGATATCTACTTCCTCTGTTATTTACAATCTTTCCTTATCCATTCCTCTTCCTCCTTCCTTCTCTTCTTCGCGATTCTACCCAACACTCCCTTCACCCATGCTACTGCCCTTTTGTCCCCCCTTTCATGCACCAATACCTCCATGCTCATTCCACTCCTTTCCACCTCTACGCCCTCCTCCAACCAGTGCTCCACTTTTGCATGCCCCTTCCCACACAGTTGACACATCCTCTTTTCCCTACAGAGACAGAACCTATTAACATACTCCATGCACCCACATTTCATCCTCGCTATAAGCTCCTGACTTCCTTTCTCTCCATTCTCACACAAATATTGCGCTCTCCATGTGTAGTCCATTCGTTCTAAAATACCTTTCCCTTTCAGCCTCTATCCTCCCACGCCCTCTCCTGTTCTCCTTCTCTCACCAACACTCTCTGACCAGCTTACTTCCCCCCTCTACCAAAAATTTATCCTCATATTTGTACGCCCGACTCCCAGCTAGAATACTTAAACTCGTTCTCCACGTGTCCCTCCTGACAATATAATTAGGCGTGTTCCTTGCCAACCCCCTTGTGCACTTTACATACCTCTCCTGTGTCCTATTTAGCTCTTCACTTTCCTTCCACCCCCATACCTCTACTCCATACATTAGCACAATAATCACTAGCGAGTGAAAGAATTTCATTCGCCTTTCAAATTCATCTCCGAATAACTTCTTTTCCAACTCCCACACCTGCCTCATCACCACATTTGCCCTCCTCACTCTTTCTTTTATGTGACCATCCACTCCCCCATTCGTCCGAAACACAAAGCCCAGTTACACAATCTCTTTCACCTCCTGCACCGCCTCTCCCTTCCACTCCCACTCCCCTCCCTTACCCCTCCCACCTCCTTTCCTAAAAACACCATAACCTTAGACTTTTCTGCATTCAGCTCTAACCTGCTCTTATCCAGGTATCTTCTCAACCTCTTCATCATCTTCTTTAAGGCCTCCTCGCTTTTTGCCAGCAACACTATGTCATCTGGATACGCTAGTGACCAAATTCTAACCCCTCCTATCCTGACTCGTCCTACCACCCCGGCCTCCAGCTTACTTTCCACATCCGCAATTAAAATGGCAAAAAGCAATGGGGTAAGCCGACAATATGGGAATACGGAGGTGGGTTGAAATTCCCTTCACGATCCCAAGATTTAAAAAAAATTTAAGATTGTTTGGAATAAGGTACGACCTAATTATTACAAAGAATTGAAAAGCAGCAATACAAACAAAAAATAAATAAATAAATAAATAAAATAAACAATTTGATGAAAAAATATCTATAAATATAATAAGTTAGCAGTTAGTTTATAAACGAATGAATTCAATTTCATTAAACGCATTCGTTTAGGGGGGCGTTGATATGCTATCAGTTTCTTAAAATTGAATTAGAAATCGGTTTTTTCTTAAAAAAGAATTTTTTAGTTTAGGGGGGCATTGGCCGATA
>CAKNWU010323503.1:0-20871 GCA_932072015.1 Andricus quercustozae
CATCAGCATTATGTTAGAAAATCACAAATTTTTCTTTTTTCATAATCTATATATCATTTTCAATTTTAGAAATTTTGATGTTTTCTTAGTTCGAGTTTAGTTAGTAGAATAACTCATTTTTACGGAGCTCATAATATGAAATAAATTAAAAACATCTTGCCAATTATTATGTGTACAAGTTATTTCAATCTAATGATAATTTGAATGCTTTCAAAATACTTATAATTCAGAAGCTGTCAAAACTGGAGCAATTTAACGATTCAGTGCCTTGCTGTATTTTTATTGATGAAAGCTGTTACCTCGTTTGCAAATGCATTTTGTATTTTTCATCTTGAAAACTTCGTGCAGTTTCAGAGGTAAGTACTCTGTTTCCATTACTGTCAAATTTAAGGAGAAATGCTCCTTTTAAAACTTTCATAGTCTCATAGAAAATTGGAATATTTGTTTCATTGGGGAGGGTGTATTACTTTTCGGGGTGTATTCTAATTGTAATATATGCTTTCATGAGAAATACTTTCTTATGTTCTGATAACTAGTTTCTTATTCATAAATGGAATTAGGGCAAAGATTTTTGTCATTTCTTCCTTTTGTAGTCTCCTACATTTCTTTTCATGGAATATAATGAATACCAATATTTTAAAGCAGCTGGGATTTGAGATTAAAAACGAAGAATTTTCATGTTTTGAACGTTCGCACTCACTTGAGAAAATTAAACCAAATAAAAACTGGGCAACAAATCGGCAGACAAGCCTCCCGAGTTTTAGGTTGATAGTCTCCCTCTAAGTAAGAAGTTGAGTATTTCACTGATGTAAAATAAAATATAAACTTATTTACTTGGTCCATTTTTGCGAGAATGTGTTTCAATTATTTTTCCGTATACGAACAATTCAATTCATTTCCAAAAAAAATGATCATCAGCGAAAATAAAAGTGCGTCTTATAAATTCGGAAGAGCCTAAGAAAAAAGGTAATGGAAATTTATAAATTTGTATAAGTTCTCCAGAAATTAAGGGAAATTTATGAAATTTATGGACATTTATGATGGTTCTGATAGTTTCTGAATGCAAAACGGATCACTGCCTCCCAGTCTCAAAAATGAACTTAGGACAAGGATGGAGATGAAAGCAAACGAAATAGACCAAACAGATGCAAATCAAGATTGTGTATTGATAGGAACCGAAAGTGCAAATAGATTTTCAGAAGAAGATATAAAAACTCATAGATAGGGCAATATAGAAGGCGCATGGACTATGCTGTGAAATATCATTGTCAGGAGTGCGACTTGGAAGATGTGGAGAACAAAGAACTGATTGGAGCTAAAGGCATAGATGCTAGGAAAAATGTACATCAAGTACCAAAACCACTGTAACCACACCCGGGCATTAAAAAGATGATGTAAACAGCGCAATCCCAGAAAAACTACATCACCTTGAGCAGAATTTTGGTCATGCTTTACTAGAGTTCAGACATGCAGAACCAACACGAAGGCATTCTCTGCTCAAGGCTTTGCTTTTCCCAGCTCGTAAAATTACCGATTATTATAAAAAAATTTCATAAACATTTTTAATTTATTATGAAAACAAAATTTGTTGAAGATATATTTTTAATGCTATCATAATGCAATTCACTAAAATCATTAACATATATATGCATCCTTTAAAAGCTTGATTAAATATTTGGTAATTTTTTACTTTGGTGACTTTGAGATTTCTGTTGCAAATAGTTTGAAACATTTTTGAAAAATCTTTTGCCTAGTCCGAAAGTGAAATAAAATTCGGGGTTTCGACCTCAAAAAGATGTAGTGCATGACAGAACTTCCCCCTTCCCTTTTCCAGCACGAAAAGTTACAATTTTCAATAACAAGCATTTTCATAAACATATGTATATAATTTATTATTGGAACGATATATATTTAAAATATTATTATTTTAATGTTAATTATAGCATTTGTTAGTTTTAACTATTCTACTTCTTATTCGGGTAAAGTGCAAAACGAGACATTGACAGTTTGTCTATTGTTTCCTTCGTATATCTCAAATTAAGGCAGACATCCGTTTCGAGCAACTATAATAATCTACGACTTTGTTGATAAGATGATTCTGAGTAATTTATTTTAGTACTTCCAATATTGTGGTTATACGCCTTTGTGAGATTAACTATGTGGGTTTGAGAGATAAAAAAAATCGATTTTGGTTCTTGCTATCCTGCTACCCACTAGAATTGTTAATGGACCCAAAAAAACGATACCTGAAAATTTGATCAAAATAAATTACTGAAAAAAGGACTTCGCAGATCCTGAAGTTTTCCTTATTAGTATCTATGAAAAGCATGTATCTGGGAGTTGAAAGGCTCTCGCATCGTGATCCATGTAACGTGCGTGGATTTTATCTAACCCATTTTTCTCGAGAAGGGCTGCAGAGCGCATCTCAGTGGTTCATACGCTCCACTCTAAAATTAATTAGGATTTTGTTGAAGCGGCCTACTGGAACTTCCCTGATTTCATTTTTAGTCATTTGGGTCAACTTTCCGCTTTCCATATTTATTTTTACCCGACCTCTACCACTATAGCGACCACGAGATAAATATATTCCAGCAAAACTATTACTTGTTTCCAATATTGCAAAGACGTCTCCATCGGCTGTTGATAATACAACTTGTTCTTGGGTTGGCATGGGCGCAAATTCATTTACTCGTGCAAGTAATCGAATTGGTTTATCTGCAGGAAAAGTGTATCTTCGAAGTTCGAATACCCGGCGTGAATTTCTATAGGAAGTAAGCCGAATAAATTCAAGATGGTCAAGTTCATATTGAAGTCCGGCAGAAGAATCAATTTTTCTAGGTGAAACCATGAGCCTAGCAGGAGGAGATCGGGACCTGACACGAAGAGAAGACTCAGCAGTAGAATGAGGTATAGCTGGAGAAAAAGACCTGTCTCGACGAAGATGAATGTCGGATGAAGAAGAAGATTCGCAACGAGGAACACCAGGAATAGGCTCGCCATTAGGTAAGCAATCAAACTGTGAACTCAAATCTGCAAGAAGAAACAGAGGATTATTTTTTTTCAAGTATGTAGGTATATCATGCAAAATTGCGAGGTAAGACTGAGCACACTAAGGGAATATTGCACTGGAAAACTTATTAAAAGCTGAACTCGCAATATTTATGGAACATTATTCGGGAAGGATCCTGGAAATGACTTATTTTCAATTTTTCTTTGTAGAATGTAGCGCGCCTTGATACGCCGAATTCCGGTGTCAATTTCTTATTCTTCGTGTTGTCAGCCGATATTTCACTCGATTTCGATCCGATGACGTTCGGAACATTTGCGAGAAAAATCGAGATGATCTAACAAAATCCGTAATGCTGGCTCCGACGTTTTGAAGTTCTTCCAATTTTTGGTAATTTCGGACGAACTTAAATAGAGTTTGGAAATTAATAGAAATTGGGATAGTGGGGATCATTTTGGGAAAATTTTTATTTGCTGAAAGCTTTAAAAATGTCCCCGAAATTATATATTGTACAGGCCACACATTATAGTATTATTTTTACCAACAGAGATAAGGATGACCGTCAGGATCAATAGGCGAATATAAAATTTTTGTTAACATTTTTTTTCACCATTTTGTTACCAACCGGGACGAATAAACTGTCGAAAATCGTATGACTGGATTTAAACGTGATAAGATATCCAGTTAGGTCAACACACTTTCATCCTGTCACGAAAGCTAAAAGTTCTTCGTACATCATCAATAGGGTTACCGACGTGATCCAAATAAGTTATGTATGGGAACCCTGACGACGGGCAAAACCATCAACCTGAGTCCCGAACCCGTATGATGTTGCTGCGTCGACTCTCGTCGTTTTGATTGGACGTGAATTTGGAATTGGATGGTAAAAAAGTTCCGAACTCCAAGGAATATTCTGGTCATGTTAAGAGGTGAAGGATTAAATGCCTTTATAGGCGTGACGAGAGTGAGTCAGGATCTGCGAATACAGGCTCTCATTCGATTTTCGACAGTGCAAACATCCCGTTTGACAAAATACATCCTGGATTTTTATTTGCGGGAAGCTTTAAAAATGTCTCTAAAATTATATATTGTACATGTCACATATCATAGTGTTATATTTACCAATGGAGTTGAGGATGAACGTCAGGATGAAGAGCAGAGTATAAAAGATCCCCATTTTTCCAACTATGGCAAAAACTGACTAATGAGTTAATGAAAAATTTAGTTAACAATGTTTGCAATGAATATGCTGGTGTTCCACTGAAGTATTTATACAGTATCATATCGTACCATTTATTAATTTAATCTCACTTTGAAATATTAACCTGCTATTAATACAGCTATTAAGAATCACGTTCCTCATGTACATTTTGGTTTTATCTGATTACAATATATGTGCATGTGCTAAGTTTACGACCTGCCATTGAAAGAGCTTTTATGCCTAAAGTAGATTTCGAAACTGTAATGAGGAATTACGCAAATGTTGCATACCTAATGAATAAAATTGCCTTGCCATCAAATTTTATTGTATCTTAATCTTAGACCTTTCCGAAAAAATTCTAAACTCGATTTTTTGGACTATACTTCCACATATATAATCTACATTTGCATACTGTTGGAAAACCCAAAACATAAGAATATATGTGAAAAGCATCTAACCGGAAGTTGAAAGACTGTCGCATCTCGGTAAATGTAACGTGTTTGTGGATTTTTGCATAGCCACATTTTCCGAGAATGACTGAAGATTTAATTTCATACCTTTAGCATATTACAAGTTTGGTACAGACCTATTACCGACGGGGTATGAATCTAATTGAAAAATCGAAGGGTGTATTTTCTCGTTGCTAGGCTTAAATGAGTAGCGATTATATGGGAAAAAGTTTTTTTTTAAATAAAATTGTTTAATAAATATCTTTTACTTTAATATATCTTTTACTTTCCATCGTAGAGCTCAATCAATGAAGCATTTAAAATAATATTTATTTTCAAATAAATTTACCCTTAACATAGGCAGTCAGCTATGTCATGTTGCGTGAAAAGATTCGAAACATACAAAAATAGTATTCACTGTAGTTTTGTCCTTATCGATGAAATGATAAGATTTCATCAAATACGTAGAAGCTCATTGTCTTGAGAAAAGAAAAACACTACGACTCTGCCGCATCCAATTTAAAAAGAATAATTTTCAATTCATAAAACCATCAACGGGTAATTTCTAAAAGCGAAGTAAAACAAAGATAAATAATTTTACATTAATTAATATATTTTTCAACATAAAAATTTTACAATACATAATTTGAGTAGGTTTCAAAGTTTCTTAATTAAAAATAATAATATTGATATTTTCTCCCTTTGTATGAGAATTAAAAAATGCACAACGTTAACTGAGCACAAGATCACTTTAAATTCAGGAAAGGTTTGATTTAGAAGAGACACACAGACTATTGGATAAAGGAATAATAAGACACTCGCAATCACCATTCAACTCTCCATTATGGGCAGTTCCTAAAAAAGGTAACAAATTAAGATTGGTAGTAGATTACAGACAAATCAATAAAGACACCGACCAAGACGCGTACCGTCTCCCTGTGATAGATGATATCCTAGATCATTGAGGTCGAGCTAGATTCTTCTCCACATTTGACATGAGTGCTGGTTTTCACCAGATCCGGATGGAAGAAGAATCAAAAATATATACAGCTTTTTCTACTTTACAAGGGCACTTTGAATATAATAGAATGCCCTTTGGAAAGAAGAACGCCCCAGCTACATTTCAACGCATGATGGATACTGCGTTTAGAGGACTTTTAGGCGAAAAATGCTTTATCTACATTAATGATATAGTAGTATTCGGTAAAACACTAGACGCATATAACAAAAATTTACTTGAAGTTTTTGAAAGGATTAAAAAATTAGGATTACGATTGGAACCATCTGAATAGGAATACCTCAGACCGGAATTAGAATTTTTAGGTCATTTGATGACAAAAGATGCAGTTAAACCTAACCCAGAAAAAACAGAAGCTATAAAAAATGTTGAAACCTAAACTACAGTCAAAAAAATACAATCATTTTTAGGACTCGCTGGATACTATAGAAAGTTTATAAAAAACTTCTCCACCATAACTAAACCTTTGACAAACCTAATACGAAAAGAAGTAATATTCGATTGGACACCCGGATGCCACGAAAGCTTTGAAAAATTAAAAGAACTTTTACGCAATGCACTATTACGAACTATATAACGGATTTTTAGAATGGAGACAAAACCTAGTAATGAACAATAGAGTTAAAACTAAACTAAACGCTGAAGGAAAACTTTGGAAATTTAATTTCGGTGACCCAACCTTTACGCCATTGGAAAAGGAAACTCTTTTGGAAATATTACAATACTTGTCTAATTATTACCCCGAAATAGGATTCCATATATGTTTTAATAAAATTCGAGAATCAGCTGAAGAAGAAAGGAATACCATCGTTAAAGAAGCTTACCTATCGAAAAAATCTCGTTAGACGTTTTTGGTCCCTTGCCAGAATCAAAACTAGGACACAAATACATGTTAAGTATTCAAGACAGATTAAGAAGATATACAGTTCTAGTACCTATGAAAAATGAAACTGCAGAAACAGTAATTAACAGTATGATTGATCATTATATACATATATACTTTTGGTGCCCCTGGAACGATACTCACTGATCAAAGAAGAAACTTTCCATCGGAATTAATGCAACAATTTGAAGATGCATTAAATATCAAGCATGTAAAAATCACATCTTTCCATCCACGAGCAAATGGTAACATAGAAACAATGTATTCAACTTTAAAAAATGTCATTAAAACATCAATGGAAGGTAATAGTAAACAATGGGATAAAAATTGGAAATTTCTTACATTCGTAATTTATACAATTAAAAATGCAAGTACAGGCTTTTCAACTTTTGACATGACATTCGGAAGAGTTCCTAATATCCCATCAGGAATACCAAGATCACCAAGGCTTACTTATGCTGATTTAATAAAGAAATGTAAAATTTCATCATTAATGAAAATATAGTTAATAGTCAAATGGAAAAATAATACAAAACAAAATAAATTGGATCAAAGCTAAAAAGCTCCAGGAATTGTTATAGCAATTACAACGAATAATAATTTAAAAATTAAATTTGAAGGCAAAAATCTCCAACTTCATATTGATCAAGTGATGCTATTTTATGTTCCAGGAAAACAACGGTTCTGGTCCAGTGGCTGTTAATAACAAAGACACATGCAAACATAGGAATAAATTTAACTGCGACCGATAATAGTTTTCAAGTCACAGAAGAAGCAATTAATTTAATAGTACAGACATGTGAAGATGAATGCATAGCGAAAAACGGAATAAGATTAATAAAACATAGAATTAATACATTAATAATTAAAACTAAAATCTTACACAAATTACTTCGAAAACGAAGACATAAAAGAGGACTAGTTAATTTTATGGGTCATATTTGGACAACTTTATTTGGAACTTTAACTGAATCAGATTTAAACCAAATAAACTCAGAATTGGACAAATTATATACTAATAGTGAGAATGTAGTTTCCGTATTAAATAGTAAAACAAAAATTTTTATAATGGTATTAGATGCAGAACACGAAGCGAATGATAAAATTGCAATAGAATCACAAACAGTTGAAAAGTTGAATTTTAATACTAAAGATAATTTCATCAATATGAAATTAATTTCAATAACTATCCTAATTGAAGAAATAAAGAAAAATATTAATATAGCAATAGTTGCTATCAATAATGGTAGATATGGAATTATACACCCACCAATTTTAACTCCTGAAATTTTGAAAGACACACTAGAAGAATTTGAAATGCAACATAAAACAAAATACCATGTCGAGGAAGACTACCAGAGAATTCTTGATATTAGTTCAGTCTCAATAGCGGTAGTAAATAGATTATTAAGTTACGTTATTAATATCCCAATTATTGAAAACTAGGAAGGATCCGTAAACAGAATAAGTCCAATCCCAACCAAATTTGGCAAAGTATTCCTTTCCTTAATTCCCGAACATGACTTAATAATTGACTTCAAAGAAAGTTACGTACTGACTGATAAGGAGACAATTAACAAATGTAAAACAATAAATAGACATTTAATATGTAAACGAAATCAGCCTAACCAAAGAATTTGTGAAACAAATACTTGCGGAGCAAGTTTACTGAGAAGATATGCAAAAACAACATGTTTAAAATCTCCTCCTTTGCTTCATAAAGAAACTTACATACCGGTAATAGGAGTATATATTATAGTTCCCAGAACCGCCATTTAACACGCAACTTTATTTATCAGAAAACTTAAATATGACAGTAAAGTTCCAAATTTCCTAGACAGTCCAGAATTTTCTATTGTATTTTTTTTACTCAGTATTGAAATCCTATAAATATTTAATAGAGGAGGCTTTCAATTGTTATAACAATTTAGTGCGCATCTCAGAGTTAGGAATAATATCTAGTTGTTTAAATATGATAACATATTAAAAAAGCTGCTTTGAAATACTTAAAATTCACTTTGAATACAATAAAAATCCTTGACATTTATGAAGCCGAATGAAATCCAAAGAAATCTATCGAAATTGATCAAAATCTTGTGCAATCTATAAAATCGGATAAGAAATCTGTTAGAATCTCGTAAAACGCTGCAAAATATGCTGCATAGAGAGTAAGTCATCAGATGTAGGTAATATTATTTTGTTATCTTTATTGCATAGTAGCGTTACGTAATTAAAAGCAGTCTATGCTCACATACGCGATAAGAATTAGAATTACAGTCCAAGACAAACTTTTTCAATCAATTATATTTTTCTATATTTTAAATTTTTGTAATGAAAAATGGTCATTTCTCTTTTTACAAATACCATCAATGACGACAGCTACCCTAAAACTGCAACTTCGTGAAAAGTGACGTAGCTCACATCATTTTTTGGGGAACAATTCCTTTAAAAGCAAATATGTTTAAACGAAGCATTGCCTATTTTCTCTACAATATCTCGTTTAAAATATTCACAGAATTTAGGGTTATTAGACCATTTTTGTTAACATTTCAAATAACCCACAAATACTTAATACCAGATTATTGAAGTTCACGAGGCCATTATAGGATGGCTTTTATGACTATATGAGCCCCACCATTTTTTCTGTGCTTGAATCTGACTTGATACCTTGGAAAAGATATGCGCATTACTTTTAAATAAAAAAAAAAAAACATTATCAGTCAGATTTTTATCAAAGTTTTATTCCTGAAAATTGCTTTTGTTTTTTCTAATTTAGCCTCGATTGCGGTAATGGAATTTTTTTCCTTGGAATAAATTATTAAATATAAATGTCAAGATCTCAGAAGGACAAGCTTGCCGCCTATAACCTGTTCGAGAACAATCAAGATAATATACGCAAATAAAGCACCAGCATATTCATTAGATACAGTGTTGATCAATTTCTTCGCTAACGCATTAATCAGTTCTTCCCCAAAATGGATAAAACGGGGATCGTTGATACTCTGGTCGTTATCTGGGCGGTCATCTTTAATTTTATTGGTAAATTTAAATATATGTCGCTAATGTTATAGAACTTTTTACAAATCCAAAATAAGTTTCCAACCGTATGAAATTTCTCGAAGTGTTCCGCAAATAACAATTTGTCCGACGTAATCCGTGTCTATCCCAGTTGCTATTCTTTTAAAAACTCTATTCAGATTTGCAGATATGATCAAGAATTTAATTTGAATTTATACAGTGGGAATCCAAAATGTATTCGCAATAAAAAAAGAAATTCGAAAAACATTTCCTATGGATACAGAATTTTTCTGAATTTCAGAACCAGAGATTCCATCTTTGACTGATCCTTCTTTACGTAACTAGTTAAATGAAAAGTCTTAGCATACCATAAGGAACTATCAAAATAGTGACAATGTGGGCTAAACTCTTTTGGCATGCATTTCAGGTTCTAAAAGTGTCTGAAATGGTATAGAATTTGTTAAAAATCCGAAATCATTCCGCAATCGTAGGGAATGGGTGCGTCGTTTGAGTAACTGCTAATTCCTGTCGAAAAATTTCTGCAGGATTTCAAAATTTAGTTAGTATTCCTGCAACATTTCAGATTTGTAATTGCATTAGACTTACGATTTATCTGCGTGGTCAACGGATCAAAATCGTGACATATGTCGAATGATAAAAAAAAGATTATCAAATATATTTCGGAATTCGGGAAAATTTTCCATAATCCACATGTTTTCAACAATTAAACCTATGCACGGCTGCGAGAGGTTTTATCCTGAATATTGCGAGTTCAGCTTTCAATATGTTTTCCAGTCCCTGAATGTGCTCAGTCTTGCCACGCAATTTTAAGTGATACATCTGCATGCTTAAAAGAAATGCTCTGTTTTTTTCTTGCAGATTTAAGTGCAGAGTTTGAGTGTTTGCCTAATGGCGAGCCTATTCCCGGTATTCCTCGTCGCGAGTCTTCGAATTCATCAAACGTACATTTTTCTCCTGCCAGGTCTCTTCCTCCAGCCAGAGCTTATTCTGCGGCCATATCTCCTTCTCTTGCTGAGCCTTCTCTTCATTTCAGGTCTAGATCTCCTTCAGCCCGGTTTATGGTGCCACCTACCAAGATTGATTTTGGTTTCGGAGGTCAATATGAACTTGACCACCTTGAATGTATTCGGCTTACTTCCTACAAAAATCCCCGTCGGCGATTCGAACTTCGAAGATACACTTTTCCTTTGGATAAGCCAATTAAATTACTTGAGCGTCATAATGTATATGTGCCCATTCCAATACAAGAACAAATTGTATTATCAACAGCCGATGGCGATGTCTTTGCAATATTGGAAAAACCTAATCTTCTTGCTGGAATATATACAGTTCTGGGTCGCAAGGCTGCTAAAGTACGTGCGAAAATAAACATGCAAAGTGGCAAGATCACCCCATTGACAAAAGATGAAACTAAAGAAATTCCAGCAGGCCGCAATAGCAAACTCCTTTGTACTTTTATAGTAGAGCGTATAAACGACAATAATCCACAACATTAATTCAATAACAAAAACAAAGTAAGACTCACAACGGGGAACTGCACTTTCCGGAACCGAATTTGAAAAACTACACGCACGTTACATGAATTTATTATACACATAAATGTGACATTCTTCTTAACCCTCAATTTTAAATAAAATTTTTGATAATGGGGTTGAATTTAGAAATCTTCCTGTCTTTGAGTTTTTTAAATTACCCTATCAGTAATACGGAGAACCTACAACATTGCATTTGGTATTTTCGTCACACATCTCTTTTTCATAAAAGTACAAGTAGCAGAAGCGCGCTACGCGCGCGCATGCGTGTTTTCATCAATCTAGAAAGCTATGTATACTTTTGTTGATTAACAATACAACATTTCGAAAGAAAAATTCATTTATACTAAAACGTGTAATTTTTGCTCCCCTTTCGTTTTTCTTCCATTCTCTCAGCATAACTTCTTAAATTTGGTATGGAAATATATATCACCCTCCATATTCAGTTTGAAGATTTGTTTTTCTGTTGATCACTGGGGTTGATAATCAAAATCCACACTTATTTTGCGACGTTTCGTCAGCTTGGTTTGCTGACCTCTTCAGACTAAAATTTTATGAAACACCACCAAGATAGAAAAAAATAGAAGAACAATTTTTTAAATTCATTGAATTTTTTTTAAACAAATTACCTCATAGGTTTAAATTAGAAGTAATTTCTTGTTCATTTCATAAACTTGTTCCATATGATGGAAAAAACTTGGTATGTTTGCAAAATAATTGTGGATTTTCATTATTAACTCCAGTGATCAACAGCAAAACAAATCTTAAAACTAAATATGGAGGTTGATAGATATTTCCATACGAATAATACAAGTCTTGGATCTAACATGGACTTTAGACGACGAAACACACCATTCTTTTCCATCAGATTGAACCTTGAAAATAAACAAATTAGGTTTTTTAAAAAAACGACCAAATTGTTTTTTAATAAGTAAGCACTTTTTTAATTATAAAAACAAGACAATGGAAACACGTCTGTTTAAATATAAATGCATATTATGAATTGTTATAATATAAATGTATTGAAATGATAAATTTTTCAGGGTAGCTGAGAATAAAAAATTTTAAGTTTTCATTGCAGAGCAGACAAAACTTTGCGCAGCCGCGCATAGGTAGCATTTTAACAAAATAAGGATTCCGGAAAATTTTTCAGAATTCTAAAATCAATCAGTTATTCTTCGTTTTGTGATCCGACGTGTCACTCGATTTTGATTAGTAGACATCCGGAATATTTTCTAGAAAAATAGAGTGAATCCTGGGTCTGTTTGATCAAATCGGGTCAGGATCGAGGTAATTCCAAGGGCAACGTAAAAAAAACGTTTAAGCATAGAAAAATACGATTCTCACGCTTTTTTGTGTCCCTGAATCTGAATTCGGGATCTGTTTGATCCCACCAGGAGAAGATCAATGCTATTCCAAGGTCAAAAACAGAAAAAGCGTTTAAACAGACAAAACTAAGATTCTCATACCTGTGCTGGGGTCGCCGAATCTGCATCCGGGGCCTGTTAGGCCCTATCGGGCCAGAATCAAGGTCATTCCAAGGTCAAATCAAGAAAGAACCGTTTAAGCGGAGAAAACCATGATTCTTATACGTTTTTGGGGTCGCTGAATCTGAATCCGGGATCTGCTTGATCCCATCAGGTCTGGATCAAGGTCATTTCAAGGTCAACTTTTGTTTTTCGAATGGAAACGAATTTTTGACCGCGGATTCTGAAAGAGCGGGGTGTTTTATGTTTGCATATGGTTTGTTCTATGGATCATAGTGACCTTTACAGGTCATCGAAAGGTCGAAACACTCTCTCAAATTAATTTATCTCAGATAAAAAATGATATGCTTTGAGAAATCTATGAATTACACATTTTTGTCGATCATGGTTTAGCTTCGTTATATTTCTCTAAACGATATTGGAGAACCAAGACAGCAGACACCTATCTCCACGCGCTACATAGACGAATTGCATTATCCTATCCTCTGTCGAAAAAGATACGTCTCTGTCATATACTGTCGGCCAGAACATCTCGGCGATAAGGGACTGATGAAGGTACTGGATCATCACTGATAAGCCCAACTTCAGTATCCGAGCGAAACGCTTAAATTCTGTGGGGATACGCTGATCCTATCATTGTCATTCAAAATCATGCTACATTAGAGGATGCTGCAAATGGTGACAACTGCTTCAATTAAGGATGTGTAGAATGATCCATTTTTCGATCAATTGAGGTAAAGAAGCCAATAATGGCCTTGCAGGGCAGTAAAATTACCTTGAAGGGTAAATTAGAGGTCACCAGATGGTCGCCAACGATGACCTGAGCAATTTTCACATAGGTCATTTTCCCGTTATCTGGACGATATAACAGCCTAAGAAGTTCTGTAGGTTCTGTATATTATAAAGGAACATTTTTTTCCGCAATAATAGGTAAATATTTCAAAAAAGAGATAAAACCAGTAACTAGTTGTTCAAATTTAATAATCTATTTCAGGGGCCCCTTTAAAACATACTCAGAAATCACTTCAGAATCTTTAAAATTCCGTGAATTCTTTGAAATCGGATGAGAAAATCGTTTAAATCTTATGAAACGCTGCAAAATATTTTGAAAATCTATTAAAACACGCAGCTGTAACTCAATGCATTTTTAACTAAAATTACTTAACTTTTTAGCATATTTCCAACACTATACGTTTGAAAGTAAAGTGAATGACTTATCAGATTTCGGCAATATTATTTTGTTATCTCAATGATAATTGCGAAATATAAATTATAATATCACAGAACGACAGTCTGAGCACCTTAAATTTATCAGATAACGACTACCATACTGCATGTATAGGCTAATGAAACATCAGCACATTTATCCAATACAGTGTTACCCAAATTCTTTATTAACGCAATTATCAGTTTTTCCCCTGATTGAAAAAAATGGAGATCGTTCGTACTCTGTTCTTTATCTTGGCAGTCATCCTGAATTCTATTGGTGAATATACTACTATAATATGTACTATACATAATTCTAAAAACATTTTTAACCTTTTCACTCAGAGACAAACATGACTTGAAACAAAAGCATCGTCCTCTTACCTATCTTGTTTAGAACAACTGGAGTATCTTTTCTGCACAAATAGAATTATTTGTCTGCAAGATTGGGTGAAGTTTGTCGCAAAAGGATAAGTTTTGCTGGTGAAAATGTAGACTAGACCCAATGTGACATTCTTTTCTGTAAATTATAATCGTGTCTGTATTGGTATAGAACTGTTCGATCATCTCGTTTTTTCTTGCACATCGTCTGGACGTCGCCGGATTAAAATCGAGGGCCATGTCGGATAATAAAAAAGAGAATGGCAGCTTGATTCCGGAATTTGGACAATTTTTCTAGAATTCACATTCTGTCCGAATTCCACCTATGCACGGCTGCGTAAAGTTTTTTCTGCATTGTAAAAATTCCGCTACATGTGTGTATAAAAGCGCGTTACATTCTGCCAAAAAAATTCGAAATAAAAAATTAACGTGATCCTTTCCAAATTATTTCCCCTGAGTATCACAAAAGCTTTCAATTAGTTTCCCAGTGCAATTTCCCCTTGATGTGCTCAGTCTTGCGTCGCAATTTTGCATGATATATCTACGTACATAGGAAAAATTAATACTCTGTTTCTTCTTGCAGATTTAAGTTTACACTTTGATTGTTTACCTAATGGCGAGCCTATTCCTGGTGATCCTCGTTGCACATTTCCTTCTTCATCAGACACACATCTTTCTCCTGACATTTCTCTTTCTTCAGCCAGACCTTATTCGCTGAACAGGTCTCCTCTTCCTGCTGAGCCTTCTCTTCGTGCCAGGTCGAGATCACCTACCGAGCCTCCTGTTTATGCCAAGTCCAAGTCTCTCCGTGCCAGGCCAAGCTCTCCTTCCGCCAGGTTCATTGCTCCACCTACCAAGATTGATTCTTCGGCAGGACATCAATATACACTTGACCAACTTGAATTTATTCGAATCAATTCCTATAATAATCCTCGCCGGATATTTATACTTCGAAAATACACTTTTCCTGCGGATAAGCCAATTCGAGTACTCGAGCGAGTAAATGTATATTTGCCCGTGCCAACCCAAGAACAAATTGTATTATCGACAGAGGATGGTGACGTCTTTGCAATCTTGGAGATGAGTAATCTTTTTGCTGGTATATATTCATTTACGGCTCGCTGTCCTGTTAGAGCACGAGCAAAAATAAACATGGAAAGTGGCAAGATTACCCCATTGACAAAAGAGGAAATTGTAGAAATTCCAGTAGGCCGCAATAGCAAATTCCTACTTAATTATAGAGTGGAGCGTGTAACCCACAATCTTTCACGCCATTAATTTAATTGCAGAAAAATGTAAGGCTTTGCAAAAATCAACGCACGTTACACGGAGTTATCATGCAAACAACAAATATTGTATTGTTATTAACCTTTCATTTAAAATAAAATTTGTGATCACGTGTGGAATTTGGCAATATTCATTATTTCGAGTTTTTCAAATTACCGAATTGGCATTACGAAAAAGCGACCAAAATGATTTTTAGTAACGAGAGCGCGCTACAAGCTTGCATGCATGATATTAACAATTTTAAGCGATTTTTATCAGTGTTGATCATCATTAAAAAAATTTAGAAAGAAAAACGCCTTTAAACGAAAAAGTTTAATTTTTGGTTCCATTTAAAATATTGAATGAGCCAATAAAAAATGTTGGAAAAATTTGAGCAATTTAAATGTTCAGCGGACCCCAAAAAATTACTATTAAAATTGTCTAACTTTCTTTTAAACTAAAGTAGCATCGTGAGCAACGTGTCCATTTATGAAATGAAAAATCCTATTTGTGCACAAACATACAAATCTTGGGTTTACCACTCTGATCTTCGCAGACGAATCGTTCTTTTGACAGATCACATAATGATTTAATTGTAGGCTTCTTTGGCTTGGGGATCTCTTGAGAATCGTTTCTCGTTTCGAAGAAAGGCTGAAACTGCTGTGCGGCGAGACTCTCCCAAGTCATTTGAAAACCCTGATAAGGGCAGTCGTACTAAATATCGACCTGAGCATTTCCTATCGTGATAATATTTAAATAAGAGTTCACAATCTTGTTGTTCCTTCGGTAAGAAGGTTGTTTTTAATTTTCTTCTAATTCCCAGAAAATTCGCAGCTGATTGCTGAAAGAGTTGCTTTTTACAGCATAAAGAACACTGGCAGAATCAATAGTATCATCTTCTTGTAACATCTTCCTTGAACTCAAATCTCTTTTTCGGAACCAAGTGGATACGAGATTTCATAACTAAAGCTTGCATTAGAAGTTCGAACTGCGAGCCTCGCGACGATCTGAGCAACATATTGGCCTGATAACTAGAAGATCCCAATGGTGAATCAACCATTCCAGTTAAAGAGATAACACTTTTTTTTTGTTGGAATATCCAATTTTTGAACTATGCATTCAGTGATGAATGAGCGTTCGGACCCGTAATCCAGAATGCCCCTAACCAGAATTGAGTTTCCATTGAAGCAAGTCAGTTTTAGATAAGCTGTTGCAAAAACGCTCTTTGTATTGTTGCCCTCAGGTTTTGAATTCAGATGATTGACCAAAGCAGAAGAGTTACTGGCTGATCTAGAATAACCCTAAGAAGATGGTTGCTCTGTCAGTGAATCGGTTTTCACCCCTTGGTTCATTTGAAGGACACGAATTAGAAGCATGGTTTTCACGTAAACAATTGAAACAAAGTCCTAAACGTTAAACATTCTCTATACGTTGGGAAGTAACGAGCCCCGTAAATCGTAGACAGTAGGATATGAAGTGAGAGCCATGAAAAGTGGAGCAAGAATTCGTAGGTTTGTTTTGCTTTTCAGAAGTCGCTAAATCAACCAATAGATTCTGTGTCTTAGATTTTTGAAAATAAGCATTGGTCGAGCATCTGCAGATAACGAAGTGGATGAACAGCCGATTGGACGAGCAGCTTCTAAAGCTCTAACTCTACTTTTAGGAAAAGTTTCTTGAAAACTCCTTAAACGTAGAAAAATCTTTATGATCTATCAAGGATGTTTCGCAATCCTCGCGAGTATGAGGATCTAACTTGTGAATCCGCAAATGAAAGAACAAATCATCCCATTGATCTAAAGGTCTACTTATATTTGAAAACGCACGAATGAATTTATTCGTGGCGTCCAGAAGACGTAAGATTGCGTCTACTGATTTTTTTGAAGCTGAAGGATAAGACAGCAGCTTACGCATACGAGTCGCAGGAAGAACTCGTTTGTTGTCATAACGCTTAACTAACATTTTCCAAACTTCTTTATAATTAGCCTTACCCTGAAGTGCATTTTCTAAATAATAAAACATCTGAAATACTAGTGTCGTGAACCATTGATTTAAACATATCTCAAAAGGTTTCCCATTCAAGTTAATCACCATTTGATTTTGGAAGAGGGAGAGCGGGTAAATGTTAAAGGAAATTTCTAAACAATATGCTGCAGAACTTGAGTTTTTATTACCTGGTATTTTCTCCGGAATTGCGCCAAGGTTTTTTAGTATTATGGTAGATTGAGGTTGTGTTGCGACGCAGTCAGTTTCTCTCTCGTCAAATTTATTATCAACAACATGAGAATCATCAGCGTATATTGGATCTGAAACTATGACAAAATGCTGCTCGTAAAAGTCCGACCAGTATTTTTCCAGCGTAGCCAGACTAGTTTCCATGTATGTTACAAATTTCATTACCCTCCTCTTGCTTCTTAGTGTTGCCGTAGAAGCGGGTACTAAGCCCAGATATCGTTTGCTGTTTATCGACAGGTTACGTCATGGTATCTATTGATTTTACTTTTACCACGAGCAAAGGAATCGACAGTACACGTAGATATGCGCTATATACAGAACCCCGGACGTTGAATCGATATTTACCTGGTCAAAACAAAACAGGTGGTCACTACTTTCAGTAAGGAAATCGTTTAATTATATGATTATTCAAGTTCAGTCAGATGTTTTTTTCCCTTTTGGGAATTAAGAAGGTATCTATGTCGACTCGAAAACACTCTACTATTCTCCATGAGTGAGATAGAATGGATTGTTTTTAAGTGAATAAGCAACTGTAAGCTTGTGAAAAGAAATACCAAACAGGTGATCACTGTAAACCAATATAAACTGTCGCGATTAATTTTTCTCAAGTTTATTTGATCCGATTTGAAGGACCAATTTTGTTTATAATTATAAGATTGATTAATTATTATGAAACCAGGATAAGATTTATCTTAGGTGCTGGAGAACACGTGGTGAGAAAGTTAGAGTGATAGAATTCACAGGTGAAAGAATGATAACACATCACTTTAGTAAAATATAATAACTATATTGCACTTAGTTAAATTATTATTATTTACATAAAGGTTGAATGCTAGAAAAAAATTGTAGTTTAATTAATCATGAATTTGAATTTGGTTCACGAGGGAAAACACGTGCACACTCGTTCGCCATTAGCAAGTATCTGAGGGAGAAAGAAGTCGCGCAATCACAGTCGAAAAAAAGTTTTAAAAAATTTAATAAACTTCGATATACCACAAAACTCTCAGATCTAAAATTATTTTGTGGGGCCCAATGTGAATTTAGTGGGAAATTTAATCATTTCCAATAAGCGCGACGACGGCATCTAATCCGGTTGGTTATGAGACTCATGCACAATGCGAAAGATCCTAGAATTGGGAGCACCAGATGAGTGTAGTTTACCGTTGTTAGTATTGCATTTTTTGTAATTGAATTAATGTGTAGATTTGTGGTTTACGCGCTCTTCTCTGAACTGAAGTGGGATTTCGTTATGGCGGCCTACTGGAATTTCTCCAATTTCATCTTTTGTCAATATCGTAACCGTGCCGCTTATCATGTTTATTTTATCCCTTTCCTTACCAGTGTGTCAATATTAGATGTATATAATAAAATTTGTTCTTGAGTTGGGATGTTCGCATAGACATTATTTCGCGAGAGTATTCGAATTGGCATATTCGCAGGAAAATTGTATTTTCGAAGTTCAAATAGACGTACCGGATTTTTATAGAGAGTAAGCCGAATAAATTCAAGTAATGCCAATCTGTGATGTCGAATGGGTATTTGAAAAACTCAAAAGGAGGACTATAGCGAAATTCACACACATTTCCTACAACTTAATTTAAAATGAAGGGTCCAGAATTCTGTCACATTTATGTGCATGATAAAACTGACAAAAATTCGAGATTTATGAATGTAACATTTTATTTAATTAAGACAACTTCTATTCAGCAGTACTAAGCTCTGTATTTAACATAAGAAAAAGTTCATACTCATTTCCGATATATAATAAGATTTAGAATAACATTGATGATATTATGTTTGTATAAATATATTTAGATTCGTTTTTGTGGATTGCTGGAAAGCCGGTTCCATAGGGTGCAGTTTCCCGTTGTTAGACTTACTTTTTTTTGTAACCAAATCAATGGTGTGGACGATTGCGATTTTCACACTCTACTCTAAAATAACGTAGAATTTTTTTATTGCGGCCTACTGGAATTTCCTCAATGTCATCTTTGGTCAGTGGGATAATTTTGCCAGTTTCCATGTTTATTTTTACCCGTCCCATTGCATTCTGACGACCAAGATGTGAATATATTCCAGCAAGAATATTACTCGTCTCCAATATTGCAAACACGTCACCATTGGCTGTTGATAATACAATTTGTTCTTGGGTTGGCATGTTCGCATATACATGACTTCGCTCAAGTATGCGAATTGGCTCATTCGCAGGAAATGTGTATTTCCGAAGTTCAAATAGACGTCTCGGATTCTTGTAGGAAGTAAGCCGAATAAATTCAAGTTTGTCAAGTTTATATTGATCTCCGAAAGAACAATCAATCTTGGTAGGTGGAACTATGCACCTGCTGGGAGGAGAACGCGTTCTTTCACGAAGAGGAGGCTCGGTAGGAAAACCAGACTTATCAGGAGACTTGGACCTGGCTAGAGGAAGAGATCTTTCAGGAGAAAGATGTGCGTCTGCTGACGAAGAGGATTCGCCACGCGGAACACCAGGAATAGGTTCGCCATTAGGTAGACAGTCAAACTGTGAACTTAACTCTGCAAGAAGAAACAGAGAATTAATTTTTTAAAAGTATGCTTAACTGGAAAAACTTCTCAAAATCTGGTCCCACAATATTCAGAAAACATTATTCGGGCAAAATCTCTGAATACTTTCTTTTATACATTTTTTTTTCACAGAATGTAACGAGCTTTTATATACATATGCAATGGAACTTTCGGACAACAGAAAAAGCTTTCGCAGTCGTGTACACGTGCTATTTGTTAAAATGCGGTTTCCGGAAAATTGGTCGAAATTCCGATCCGATAAAATGGGTAATTTTGGCAGTTCGAAACAATGTACAAACGTCGTATCGATACGGAATCATTTTAGATTTGTAAGAAGTTCTGTGCCAACACCGACAGCGCTGGGATGTGAGGAGTAGCATACCGTAAGGACGAAGCCCTTATGTTCACGTTTCGAAAAGTAATTAAAAATATAGTTTGCTTCAAAAAAGAAAGCTGAGAATTTTCTTTCTAGCTATTGAGTTGCTGAATGGATACAAAAAAGTTTGTTAAACAATTATGATTAGGCTTCGAGAAAGCGGAAGGAGATTTTTTGCGCTCGAAGACTATGTTTCAGAAACTCGAAAATTATATACAGTATATATTATATTTACCAATTGCATTAAAAA
>CAKNWU010323504.1:0-14743 GCA_932072015.1 Andricus quercustozae
CAAGTTCCATGAAATATTTCCAAATCTTACGAGATCCCTTGAAATATTTGAGGTCCCTTCAAAATTCATTGTAACTCTTTCAAATCTGTGGGATTATTTCTGAATCTCTAGAAATACCTTAAAATATTTTAAAAGCCATTAAGTCTCTTGAAATCCTGTAAAATTCTTAATAGTGAAACACTTTGAAATTCCGTTACATCTTTTTAAATCTTACGAAATCCTCTAAATTCCGTGGGCATACTTTGGAATCTTTTGAAATCACTTAAAATTTTCTGAAACCCAGTGAACTCACAGTAACCCCAATAAATCTCTCAAATTATTTTAAATTCTTTGAAAATATTTGGAAATATCGTGAAATCTTTTGAAGTCTTATGTAATCTCTTTAAATTCCATAAAATCCTCGAAATCTCGTTAAAAGCCCCTGATATCCTTCAAAATTCCTGAAAATATTTCGGTATCACATGAAATCCTTTAAAATCTTTTGAAACCCCATCAATTATTTTAAAATATTTCGCAGTCTCCTAAAATCCCTTAAAATCGTTCTTAATTCCTTGAAATCCCACAAAATTCTTCGGCATCTCAATTCTTTGAATTCCAGGAAACTTGGTGGAAATCTGAGTAAACTCCTTCAAGTCCCTTAAAATCTGGTAAAATTCCTTGAAAAATTGAGATTTTCTCTGAAATTTTACTAGTTAATTTCTACAAACTCTTGAAATCTTTTAAGGTCTTTTGAAACCTTACCCAAAAACTTTTTTAATCCCTTGAAATCTTGTGGAATTCCTTGAGATTTAACGAAATCCCTAAAAAGCTTTGAAAATCTCTGTAAGTACTGTAAACATTGTGCAGATCCCCTGAAATCTGTTGAAATACTTTCATATCACTGGAAATCTTTCAAAATCGTTTACGGTGAAAATAATTGATTTTTTTATACAAATCTTATAAATCCTTACAATAGGGGGAAGGGGGTTTACAATTAAAAAAATTATCATTGCGTAATTAATGGACGTTCCCTAAATAAAAATTGTAATATCGAGTCATAAATTTTCCCTTAGGAATTTTCAATCCAACCTTCGCAGTAATTAATTTCTCAGCATGATCATAATTATTTTCTCGATGCAAATGCCATGTGATAATTCGATCTTAAAGATCTAGCATTCTGAGATATTAATTATTGAATAATATACAGGGTAGATTGAAGACAAATAGGATCTAAAGTCATACTCGTACGTCTACATGAAGGCAGGTTTTGCCCTTTCATAAAGAAAAGTATCGCGGGCGTGAGCAGAATCATCAATAACATCATTGGGAGATTTGTTTAATTACTTAATTGCTTCCCTCGAGGCTTTACGATGCTAGGTACTTAGAGTGAACTACGTGCACTCACGTACGCATCGCAGATGTCGAAACCCTAAGGCGAGAATATTAAAAAGTACCTTATCTGCCACCATAAAACTCCAATCGAATTGACTTCAAACACACCCACTTTCGGGATCCACCTCAAACAATTTTTCATTCACCACAAAAATAGCATAATTTTTTACTTTTAGTCTAATGCTACCAGAAGCTACTTTTTTTCGAAAATTCTATTAGAAAATTGGCACTGACTAGTATTTTCCGGAATTTTCCGTAAATTTAACTCGCTCAAGTATATCGCTAGGGCTAGTTTTACAGAATTTTCTATAAACACTAGCCCTGATTAAACTGGAAAAGCGTTAGTCTTACGGAAAATTACATTTCGGTAGTCTGAGTGGACAAATTTTACGGCAGTCTGGTGTCTGGTCTGGCCCATGTCTGTCTTTATCTAGAAAAAGTTTCACTTCATGATCTCTTTTGATCTCAAAAGTGTTTTTATTTATCTAGACTGTCCAGCCAGAAAAATCTGATCTGGCCCAAGTCTGACTTTAACTAGACTGCCTAGACTGGAAGCTCTGGTCTGGCCCAGGCTTACAGGGAGACAGATCGTAGCAAATTGCATTTTACTGTAAATATGCATCAAACGCTGAACATTAAAGATTGCTGAATTTCAATCGTTTTCATATTTCTTTCTTAAGTTGGTACGTTTCAAGTTAAAAATTGTTCACGTTTTAAGGTTTCAGATTTTTCAATATTGTATTACACAATATTCAAGGCTTCAGTTTGACATATTTCAATTTTTTAGATTTAAAAATCACTTAATGTTTTATTTTTATATACCTTAAGTTTAATACTTTTAGATTTCAGATATTTTCAAGCTTAAAATTTAAAACTGTATGATATTTATAAAGCTTAATTCGTAGATTTTAAATTCTAGATGTTTTCAGTTCAAAATTGTTCAATAACAAATTTTTTCAACTTCAAATACTTGAATCATATACAGTTTTCATTTCGTGAAACTTGAAGTTCAAAACAATTTTAAACATTTTTAAACTAAATATTTTTGAGGTAACACATTATTTAGCTATACACAATAAGCTGTAGTCACATGCAATAATTTTCCAATTTCCAGTATAAGTTTAAAAAATAAATATTTGTGTTCCAACTTTACACTTTGCTGATTTAATACGTTTTTTTTCATTCAGATTTGTAGAATCGAAAACTATTTCAAAATCCTTAACAGATTTTTATTTATGATTATTATTGATTAAGGAAAATTGATAAATTTTTTATAGACTAATAATTATAAGTATAGATTGCCAAAGATTTCATTTAAAAATTTGTATTTTGAAAGTTATTGCTTAGCTCGACTTCAATATAATTAACGGAAACTTTTTTCCTTATTGTAAAAAACCCAGAAGAATCGGAATTTTGAGATTCCAATTGATTTCAACAGCTTGTTCATGGTTATTTTTCATGTTTTCAAAGAAATAATTTTGTTTTCTGTAAAACTTGATTCCCAAATAATGCCTATACCCTGATTTTCTTTATACTTTTTCATTTATACATCAAAATATGATCTTAGAGAAAAAGATAATAAAACCTATGTGCTTTAATAAATTCTTTCAACATCAAAAAATTAAAAAAATGTAGAAAAAAAGAGTTGAAATCGGTTAATATCGATACAACCGCAAATTCCGAAAAATAAAATTCCCGATACTGGAAAAATCCCGAAAAAGAAAATATTCGAAATAGAAAATTTCCGCATATATAACTTCACCGAATTTGAGAATTTCCGGTAATAGATAATTCCGGTAGTTCAGTTGCCGACATTCTAAAATATCCGACTCTATAAAATTACCGATGCAGGAAATTTTCTGAATTATAAAATTCCCAAACCTAACAATTAAAAAAGAGTTTTAAAAATAAATAATGAAATAACAAATATGTTCAATAAATAAAAGTATTTTATTTTATTTATAATTGTTTAATTTCGGAAATTTCCATGTACCGACAATTTTAAAGTATCGGATATTTCAATTTTCCAGCGTCGGCAATTTTATTTTTCGAGAGTTTTCAGTTTGGTTTTTGGATTTCAAATTACAAAAATATTTATATGTTTTAAAAAACGATGGAAAACTTTTTTTATATGTACAGTTTTTGCTAGGAAAGAAATTAACCATTTGTTTCAATTTAGAATTTTTTGAAAATGTCCAAATATCTTGGGTTTTTTAAAACAAGAAAAAAAGCTTCAGTTAATTAGATTGAAACCGAGCTAAGCAGTACAGCCTTTAGTGAACTAATGCTATTCGTGTCTTAGAGGCTCAAAAAGTGCCCTAAACAGAAAAAGCAATAACTCTAAAAAAATGTTAAGTGCAATCTTTGGCAATCTATATTTTCTTTAATAAAGACATGCGTTAAGTCCACGCAGCCCTGCGTGGAATCCACCAAGAGGCTTGTAAAAGATTTTACGAAGTTTTTAACCCTGTTAAATTTTTTAATGCTTTTTTCGATGTTCTTATCATACACTTTTCTGAACTCAATCAGTTGAAATATCAATTTTACTATTTGCTTCTTGTTTTTTGTTTCATTTTCGCTACTTTTAAACAAAAATAAGTTAATTTTGTTACCGTTTTTAATGCCGCAGAACAGTCTGAAGTTCAAAATGTATCATTTTGCAGTACTAAATCTGTTTGCACCCCTACATTCATAACATTATTAATATTAAGACATTACTGCGTGAACGTATGAGATCTACAACTGTCATTCAAAAGTAATTGAAAATTAAATCACGGGTTCAAAAATTAGCGAAATGATTTTATCGCGTATTCAGTTAGTTACGATACTTATGCCATTGTTAGAAAAATCTTCTGACTTTTATCACGAGAAAAGTGGTTTGGCTATTATTTGGAACAATGTCACTAAGTGGGCCTCAATTATTGTAATCATCGGTGCTGGTTTACCCCATATCGTGCGAAGTCCACTAAAGAATAATAATACTTATTGACAATATGACGGCCATACTCTGAAGGATGTAATTTACTTGTGTTCACTGTCAGCGCCAATTAGGATATCGCGATGATCTCTGAAATCAGATAGTTTCACTTTCAACCATTTGGTTTCATTATTTCATCATAAAACTTCACATTAATATTTTATATAGATGGACAGGCCATTGAAGTCGATGTAGAACCATTTTTGTTGCCTCAATTAGTCCATCAAGTTTCTTTTATATTTATGGAGATGTCTCTAGATATCTTTTAGACTTTTAATTTAAAATTAGACAACCTTACACCATTCCTCCCATATATCATCAACTTTTTTTAAGTCCGTCTCTGCTGTAATCTTCAATCGTTTCAGAATTCATGTATGTCAGTTTTTGACACACTTTATCTTGAACTAGAACATAAAATACTTTTTAAAATTCTTCATGAATCCTAATTTTTCTAGAATTTATTTAAACAAGATGAATAATAATGACAATATAGAAATACAAGTGCTCGGGTTACGCACAGAAAAAACAAAGTGTAAAAAGTGATTCAGAATCATTCAGGTACATTCAAAGATCAGTGACTTTTCATTTTACCCTTACCGATCTTCATTTTGTTGCATGCTGAGATTACCCCCAGCAATTTTACCTTTGCTGTTTCTGAGCGAGTAGTGTTAATTTCGGATTTAATAAGCTTATCTTAAATCAGAAATCAAATAACAGCACCATAAGATTAATAAGTCGAATCGAAGATTTCATTCGATATAAGTTCGATATCACGTAAATTACTGCGATGCGAGGTTAAAGGTATAAGCAAAAGGGTACAGAGGATGGAGAAAAGGGGTGGGAGAGTAGCTGTAGCTTTTATAAAGAAAAAAGATGACATACCAAGAGGTTCACAATTAGCGCATACATCACGGTTTGAGGGCCAGGAAGGGGGCGACGGATGGTCAAGTTGGCAACCTGTTATTATACGCGGGCCGAAATACGCATGTATCATTCACGCATACATGTGCAGATGCACGCATGCCCGCAAGAACGAACGCACCCTTCAGTGATTAATTCACACGTGTTGCCGATCTCGCGAGTATTCACTATTGGGGGCGTACTGATAAAGTTAATTCACGTTTCGATCAGATTTTTATGAAATTATCTTCTGTATATAGTAAATCAGTATATTTTCCCATCAGGTCATATCAGAAACGACTACTTCAATTTTGACTAATTATGAAAAGAACTTAATACGAAATGAATCCATTCTTTGCAAATTAACGTATTTTCCACGAAAGTTCTTTAGTATTCGAGAGTTTTGTGAAATTTTCCCCGAAGGTAATGACATCAATAGTGAGCCACAGAATAATTAGATTGACCAATTTCTCTATATATCATTGTACACATTTATTGAATGCATTATGTATTATATTTTATTATATTTATTATGTTTATTATATATGATATATTATATATACATTTATTGTATACATTTATATACACATTTATTTATTCTTATTAGCAGTCAAGAATATCAATAAATGTTTCAGGGTGGCTTAAAAAATAAAAACATGTTTCTGGTCATTTCTCGGTTACAAAAATTTTTCTAAAACATAAAACTTAAAAAATTAAAACTTTCCTACTTACAAAAATGTTCAATTTAAGTATTGAATACTTAAGCACAAAATCAAAGTATTCAAAGCATTAGAACTCTTCTAAATTTAAAGTATTCAAAATTAAAATTAAATAATTTCTAATTCATTAGTTTATTTAACAATTCTATCAGACTTTTTTTTGAACTTAAGGTTCTTTTTTCTTGTCAGCAAAAAGGTTATTTATTCGTGAAAATTAGCATTCAGAAGCAGACTGGGATTCACTAACCTAACGTACGCGATAAAAGTCTTGCAGGCCAGGTCTAAATGCCCTTGTACCTAATTTTTTTCGGACTTCAAATATTTTAAGAGATATAAAGGAATGTCATCAGGTTTCATGTATAATTTAGCGGAATTTCAACGGATTTGGTAATATTTTAATGAATTTCAAAGAATTTATTCACAAGAATTTGAAGGGATTTCAAAGGATTCTAAAGATTTTAGGGCATTTGAAAAGATTTCCAGGAATTTTTAAGCGCTTAAAAAAATTGAAAGGTATTTTACAGGATTTCAAATAGTTCAAGGTATTTTCAAGTTTCCAAAGAATTTGCAAGAGATTTAACAAATTTAAAGGAATTTCTAAGGATATGAATGATTTTAAGGAATTCGAAAAATATATATACAGTTTTAAAGAGTTGCTTAGAATTTCAGAAGATTTGGAAGGATTTTATAGGTACCTATAAGGTTTTAGGATATTTTAGAAGAGCCCAAGAGATTTTTAAAGGATTTTAACGGATTTAATCAGATTTCCAAGGATTGCATGGAAGCACACGGGGTTTTCAAGGGATTTTATTGGATTTCAACGGATTTTAAAGATTTGAAGTGATCTTATAATATTGTAATGGGCACCAAAAGGAATGTCTTAATATTTAAGGAATTTGAATAGGATTTCCAAAATTTGCAGGGTTTTAAATTTTTCTTAATTGTAAGAACTGCGTTTTTCAAGTTGATATTAAAAGAGTCATAAACCGTTGAAGACGAGTATCTGCATAAAACCTACCGAATGCTTGTTTTTACATAGTGAGATTTAAAATTTGGTAACTTTCAAAACTGATTAAATTAATATATTATGCCTGTAGAAATTAATTAATTCTAAAAAGCATTAAGAATTGTACATTTTAAACTAGTTTTATATATTAAGGGGCTTAACAACCCTGAATTGGCCCAACCTATCAAGTCCAATGGCCCAAATCACTTAAAGTGACACCAGCCAACCTGGACTTTTCCAGATTTCGAGATGCTCAAGCAGATGGTATTTTCCAGGTCAGGCCGGGAAAAGTAGATACCCGTAGATGGCGTAGATTCATATTCTGCGTATGTCACACTTTCTGACTCATCCATAATTTCTTCCCAAAACGTCATAAGTGAGCCACTCGAAATCATTTCTGAGTAACGCGTAGTTACATCTAGTAACTCTTTTTTATATTGAGTTTTGGCGGCAATATATCATATTTTTGACATAGCTCACTAATGACGATGAAAAGTTAAATATGACAACTCTAATAACGAGCCAGGCTAACTCACCACTTAATAATAATCTTCAAAAACCAGATTCAATAGATTGACCACCAATAAAACTGGCTTTTTAAAGGTTTTCTTCGATATTTGGTGACACAATATAGAATTTACACCCTCACAAGGTGAGAATATTAATTTACTGTAACTACTATTACTATTACTATCAATTTATTATTTCCATGCGAAAATGAGAGCGTGTGGATCACTATTGTAGGGGGCTCACTATTGATGTCGGTACCAGTTTAATAATTTGCATCTGAATCCAAAATTATGTACAAATTGTGGAACGTTATTAACTTTTCTAGAATATTCTCTAATAAGAAATGTTTTAGGATGTTCTAGATTATTCTACAATGCTCAAGTATTTTTCAATCTTTTTCTTAGATGGTTTTGAAATGTTTTATATTGTTCCAGAATATTCAGAAATTTTCTAGAATTTTTGAATATTCTAGAATTATCTAGATTATTCTACAATACTCCTAAAAATATGGAATTTTGTGGAATATTTCGCGATTTCGAAAGTGGATTAGAATTTTATCAAACTAATATTAAAATAATTTTTTTTATTCTTTTAAAACTTGAATGGTTGAGCGGTTAAATATAGTAAAGTCACATAACGAGTTTTACTACTTTAATTAAAATATACTCAATTTTCACAGTGACATGAGGTTACTGCCGTGCAAAACGAGAAAACCGGTAACTACTTTTTTTATAACATTTGAAATATTGATATATTTACATATATTGTATGATTTATAACAAAATAATCGCAATTAAGGTTTTAATAAACAATTTTATTTCGTTCACATCTGAAAATTTTCTAGTCATATACAGAAAAAAAACCTGTAACTACATAAACTCGTACTGTGCATCGCTATTTTTGTTTTTAAAATGCACTCGTATCTTTTTGTATGGTTTTCCAAAAGTACATGTGCGCCTATAACCCAGTTCGACTCTGCATGTATAGTTAACGGTTTTCTTGTTTTTCACAGCAGGTTAGTCGACATAAAATATCGAAAAAAAACAACCAATATTTGAAATTTGCCTATGAAAGAAAGGGCTGGTAATTGTCTGATTATTTTTAGTCATTTCCAAAATTTTCTTCATTTGTGCGCATAATTACTGTCGAAATTACGAGGCTTACATCCCTAACTAAATCAGTAAAATATGACCGAATTTCAGTGACATTTTTACTGATCATAGGGACTTTTCCTTGATTGAAAGCGCGAAATCGTGACTGATTCGCAAGGAAATTTCACTGATTTAAGTTTAGAAAGTGAAGTAGTCCACGGTGTCGTTTAGTATTCTGTAATACTTTAAAATGTTCTAGCATGGTCTAAAATTTTATTCAAGATTATTTATTTTTGAAATTTTATAAAATTCTGCCATGTTCAAAAGAATTTGTTTGTTTAAAATAAAAATTTTTTAAATAAAAAAAAATTGTTTTCATCAATGAAATATTTATTTATTTATTTATTACAGAACGTTTATATTATTTTGGAATTTTATAATGTTCTATGATTTTAAAGACTATTGTGGAATGTTTTTGACATTTAAAAAAAATTCTGGAATGTTCCAGAATGATCTTGAATTTTCTAGAATGATTGAGAATGTTTTTGAAAGTTCTTTAGTTCTAAAATATTATAAGAATTCTAGGATGCTCCTAAATTTTCTCAAATATTATGGAATGTTCTATTCCGTATGCTCTTGAATCTAAAGTATTCTAGAATGTTTCTGGAATATTCTTGACTTTTGTACAATAATCTGGCAAGTTTCGGATTTATCTAGAATATTCTAAAATTTATATATTATTTTAGAATGTTTTAGACTTCTTTTATTTTACAGACTACCGTAAACTGGGACTAAGCGGTGCATTCATGAAAACGATATTTGCTTCTTCTAGGCAAGAAATATAGAGGCTTAAAACTAACCATGGTAAAACTTCTATTTAGCAAAACCTAGACATAGATGAAGCAATATCGCGTTTTAAATACAGAATTAAGGTTGCGCCGCTTTCCTTCACATGTATATGCACCGATTAGCCCCAGTTTACGGTACTGTGGAATGTTTTTATTATTTGAAAAATATTCTGCAATATTTTAGAATGTTTTTCAATATTTTCTAGAGGGTTGTAGAGTCTTCTGTATTAGGATATCCTTAAATATCTTGAAATAGTCTGGATTTTTCTATAAATGTTTACAATTTTACTGAACATCGGGAAAATGTGCTTATCACACTAGTTAAAAAAACTAACACCGATAAAAATTATTCTGTAATATCGTTGAAAGATTTTTCTTTTTTTTATATTATCAAATCAATCAAGCAAGACAGATTAAAAAAAAAGTAATCTGATATGCATAAGTAATTACACGTAACACATAAACATTCTCAAATAATAATTAAAATGAATTTTTATTCTTATTGTCAATAACCTGAACAAGAGAGCATCAACTTTTGCTAATTCGGGAATGCTTCTCGACGGAGAATATCATCGTTTAAATTAAATTTCCACGCCAAGATCGCCATTAAGATAGAGAACTATCAACATTTTTAGTAAATCGACATGTTTTTAATAAGGATAGTGTATAGTGAAAGAAGGAGCGATAGTCATCGAGGTTGTTGCAGAGACTCCTATCCGAGTATTTTCATTTACGAGCGCGTTAAAGCCGTATGTTAGGCGCGTTGGGCTGCATTACTTTTATGGCGTTGTCACGATGGTAGCACTGTCAATTTCTGCGGCATGCAATCGAGCGCAAACCGGGCATTAACATCGGTCTCAATCCCAAGTTTAATCAAACGCTAACCAGCGGAGATTTAATCTGCCGCAGAATCCCCCATCCTTCTCGTTGAGAGCTCCCCCTACCACGGCCCCACAACCCCCACCAACCTCCCCCCTATTTCTTGTGGCCCTTCGTTGAGTTTAAGTTAGTATAGAATATATATACTATATATGCATGTGTGTATACATATATATTTATATATGGATATGGTGGAGTCGCATTTCGAGTAGATAATACAATCACAACACTGGGGGTGGCCACGTTATTTATAGGCACTCTATTTGCTCTGGTGGCGATATTGACTCTCGAACGATTAAGGGTTGCGATCACGACAAAGCGTTCAGCCACCTACCCTACAGTCTCGGTGGGGTACATCTTTATTGTGCGATTTTTTGTGATTTTTTTAGAGGAAATTGATACAAGGTTGGAATAAACGCTCTTTTTTAATTAAATACTTAGACTATACAATTTTGTAAATTTTCGAAGAATTTTTTTTCTCATAAAATAATTTGCATAGTATTATGAAAATTTTTTTATGTTGCAGTATAATTTTTTGATTATTAGCGACTTTGTGATATCGAGGTTGATACGAAATGCGAATTTCGATGTTCCCTGACTTTTCCCTAATCAATTTTTTATTTTTCTTGACGCTATAAATCTTTTCTTTTGGGCATAAAACCAACCTTACACCTAGGAGATCAATAATGTAAATACAAAAAAAAAAGGTTTGCTTCTGCATTTACTTTAAAGTATTTTAGAGACAATAGTCAGGAATTTTTATCCAATGAGATTATTGTTACACCAAGAAAGACGAATTTTTAACAACATATATGAAGTTTCAACTAAAAACGATAAATTTTAAATTTAAAACATTAGTTTTAATATAAAAAACAGGTTATCAACAAAATAGTTCATTTTTCAACTATAGAGAAGTTATCTACCAAAAAGATGATTTTTCAACCAAATAATTGACTTTATAACTCAAAAAGATACACTTTGAACCAAAAATGTAATAATTAAAGTTACAATTAAAACAAATTATTTTCAACCAAAAAACAAGGAATTTTCATCAAAACCGTTACATTTTCAAACGAAAATATGAATCTTCATACAAACAAAAATTAATTCTCAACGAAAAGTGTAATAGTTGATAGTTCCACCAAAAAATATTTTAATTTTCAATCAAAAACCGTCGAATTCAACAAAGAAATACAATTTTTTGACAAACTAGTTGAATCCTCATCTAAAAAAGATTCCGTTTCAAACCAGAAAGAGGACTTTTTGTGGACAAGTATGTTGTTTGAATTACTATATTCTGCAACTAGCGAATCCATGTAAAATCTATTCATTTTCGTACGCATCCTTTTTCTTACCTATCGCATAAATAAACGCTAAAGTCAAACGAAAATTTTGCTTAATGGTATAGTAATAATAAAATAAATTAATCTTCGACTTCAGTTTTTTTTCTAACAATCGTCTACTTTTTCTTTCTTAAATTTTAAAAGTATTCTTACATTAAATTAAATTATACGTTACTTTTACAAATGTTCAATCATACAAATTGGCTAATTAAAACTATACAATTTACTCCAGTAGGAATTTCTTCAGTAAGTACTTTATTCCTGACGAGCTTAATCCTCATTTTACTTTTCCAGCGTTGGTTAACATTCTTTCTATCCAGGTCACTTCAGTTATTTATAAGATTCTACAATGTTTCGTAGGTCACCTCGACTATAAAAACTTTGACCATCATTATAGTACCTACAGACCAACTCTGGTCACATTCAGATAGCTGGTGAAAATACATACAGTGAAGAAAAGAAGGTTTTATTGCAAGTTGGAAGAATCCTCACCCTATGATTTAGCAACTGTCGTCCGTCGTCCCACCCAGTTCATCGCATGATGACACGTTTCGTACTTTCTCTCATTTCTCGAACTGCGACCACTTATTCACCCACCCCCCGCAGATATTTATATACATGTGATGCACACA
Organism: Andricus quercustozae; assembly: GCA_932072015.1. NCBI lineage: Eukaryota > Metazoa > Arthropoda > Insecta > Hymenoptera > Cynipidae > Andricus > Andricus quercustozae. The sequence goes on from CAKNWU010323504.1 coordinate 12,277, forward strand.
CATAAAACGACTCTAATATATGTCTGCGGATAATATGCAATTTTTGCATACATAAAACTATGTCCGATCAAAGAATGGAGACTCATAAATTCCTGATCACATGTTTCAATTATTCATTTTTTAAACCGTCCATTTCCCTGGAAGCGATGAAAATAAAATTTTTAGTTGACCTGGCATCAAGAAATTTACCCTTGTCCTTTTCTACGACATTACCTGCATAAATAAGTTTGTCTTCTTTTCCTTTTGAAGAAAAAGAAAATTATAAAGGTCTCTTTTTCTCTGATTTACATTATAAATTATTTCTATTTTGAGGCGATATTTCGGGAGATAATTTCTATCCTAATTGGGGAGATATTTCTGACCTGCTGAACACAATTTTTAGAACTGCGCGTGATGACGGAATTGAGAATAAATCAGTAGGGTGCATACCATAATATTCTACATTCAAATTTTTTTTCTTTTGGTTAGTGCCGTCAGTCGCTGCCGAATGCGAGTAATTAGATTGCCTCGAAAAATAGATACAGATCGGTTGTCAGGAGTCCAAAAGATTTGAAATTTGAAAGCCTTCTAGCCACCGACTTTCCAGGTCTCGACCTTCCTTGAAAGAAGATTATTCATACAAGGGGCACGAGCCTCGTGTTCATCCGTCTTTTCCCACTTTGGCAGGTGTGTCCAGAAATGTGACAGAATAAATAGTTCATCTGAATTTGACAAAGTAAGCATTCATAATTGTTAAGTCACCCGTATTATACAGCAAAATCATTTGTGAAAAAACGATTTTAAATTTTGATAAAATTGAAATTATTAAAAAAGCAATATTTTGTATGGGTCGTGTTTCCAAAACACTCAACGTTTTGAATTTGTAACGATTTTAATACTTAGAAAAAAATGTAAATACTGAACTTTTTGCCAAAGAACATATTTTCATTAGAAAAAAGTATTAAGTAAATCTTCAATTTTCCAATTTAAAAAATACTATCTTCTCTGTATATTTCCGAGTAAAAAAATCCTATTGGGACTTCTTTTCGAAGTATCAATTTTTCATAAATTGTGTAACATTCCAAATAGCAACAAAAGTACTAGAAAAGTTCAATTTTATTTATTTTTTAATACATTAACAAGTGATCATAGTATATATGTCCCATTTAATTTTTCTTTTGAGATTTACAAACCCTAATTATTTATTTCCAGGATAAAAGTATTCAAAAAGTTCCATTTTAGTTTTATTACAATTTTTGCAAGTGCTCATGGGATTTATGTTCCAATAAGTTTCTGCAGAAATAGTATTATCAAAGAATTTTAAATACGTCCTGTTTCAAGAGGACTTTTTTAAGGCAAAATTTCTAGAGAAATCCTATTTAATTGTTTTCAAAGTTTTCATTCTGTTTTCTTATTATATTTTTTTTCAAAGCGTAAAATTTTTCTGAAAAAAAATAATAATTCGAGCAATATTGGTCGATTTTCAAAAAATTTTCTTGACGTGCATCTCTACTTTTGTGGGACATAAATCTTGTGAAAACTTTTAAATTTAAAACAAGTTTGAAATTATATTGGCATGCTAAAAATGAATTACATTTATTTCAATTTGGATAAATATTTATCTGCACTGGGTAACTGTATATGTAAAAATAATGAAGCTAAAAAATATATTAATTCATTGGTTTTATTGTTCTTTTTATTAGAAAAAAATCTTAATTTTGATTTAATCTTCATCCTTGATAGCCTATTTTGGAAATAAATATAAATATAAAATATAAAATTTTTTAAAATACTTATTTAAATAATATCTAGCTATCTACCTCGGATTGGCATTACACTTGAAAAGGAAACTGTGGGCCATCGCTTTCCTCTCTTTTTTCATATTGTATAGAGTTTGGATTACCAACTAAATTGATTAGAGGGTTTCGCAAAATTTTCAATATTTTAGCAGATATTGTTAATTGAAAATTGGACCATATTTTCACAATTTTTATATCTGCTATTATTGGTCGGACGAGAAAAACTCTGCTATACAAATGTACACAAAAAGTGTTCAAATTTTGTTTTCATTTTTAAAATATCAGTTTTTATATCGTTCATTCATTTATTTATTTTTTTAATTTTTGTTTTTCGACATTAGGAGCACAGCGAAATGAAAAAGGAAATAAATAAATTTAATGTTTGAGATGGCCTCAAGTTAACCATGAAGTAGTTAAAAGGTGTTTTTTGATATTTTTGAAAAAAAATCTCAAAGTTTTTAGAAATGCTCACTTATATTGGTGAGCAAATATTAAAAATTGTATCTTTTATAAAAAAATTAATGAGAAAAAATGCTTTCTTAAGGATTAACAAGACTCAGATATTTTACTCCATAAAATTTTCTTCGCAATATATGTACAAGTAATATCTAATTATGACTCATTACATATTTACTATTTTTTAACATTATTTTTTAATTTAATAAATAAAAATGCACTTTTTAGCTGGT
>CAKNWU010323514.1:0-11730 GCA_932072015.1 Andricus quercustozae
TTTTTTTTCTAGGTGGGTACATCTGTCATCTGGCGCTCAAACATCTGTTTGAGCGCCATCTGTCGGGTGTTTGTGCTTGATAGCTTTGTAAACAATTCATCGTTTGTTGTGTTCTGCGAATTTTGCAATGTCGAATTTATTTGAGCAAAGAGTTTGCCGTGAAATTTTGTGTTTCTAACAATATATCATGTGCAGAAGCGTTGAAAATGTTAATCGTAGCCTACGGGGAGTTGACAATGTAGAAAACATAAGCGTACGAGTGGTACAAAAAGAGCTTAAAGTGGGCCGTACCGGGGTCAATGATTTGCCTCGTTCCGGTCAATCATCAACCTCTGTGACGGACGAAAACATCGAAAATGTTAAGAAAAGTTTCCTGAAAGATCGTCGTGTGATAATCAGGGAGATAGCAGCCGATCTTGGTGCCACTTTTTGATCGGTTTAGAGCGTTATGTACGATGTTTTGGGCATGAGACGAGTCTTGTACACGACTATTAGACAAAAAAAAACGTTCATACCGTTCCGCAAGCTCCGTATTAACCTGGCATGGGTCGTTGTGACTTTTTTCTATTCCCATCTCTCAAGTTACCACTTCACGGAAAGCGTTTTGAGACGATTGAGGCGATAAAGGAGAATTCGCAGAAGGAGCTGAAGGCGATTACAAAATCGGCCTATGAAAAGTGTTTTCAAGATTGGAGGAATATTTGTAATATGTGTATTGCTTGCAATAGAGATTACTTCGAAGGGAATAAAATGAATATCGATGAATAATTGAACCGTTTTCGTTATATGGAAGAATTCCGGGTACTTTTTGATCAAAAGGTAAGTCTTGAAATATCATACTACTACCTTTTAATTGTTGTGCCTTTTCGGCCTTTTTTCTCTTCTTTTCCACCTCAGCACGGTGTACTCTCACCAAAAGCGGTTCTTTAGCTCCAGCTAAAAAATATAATATAGGAATTTTTATTGAAGAAGTTTTTCAGGAAACACATAAATTTACCATAAACCTTTTTATCTTGAATAATTCGGACTTTGGGACCCAAGAATGGTAGAGCATATGCATGTTAAATTCCCCACGCGTGAAGTTGTTCGATATTCAAGATGAAAATGTCTATTGGTCCCAAACAAAGATAACCCAAATGTAATCTCAACGTCAGTAAATATGAATACATGACTCCAGGAACGCGAAGATTTTATCCGGCTCTTACTCCGACTTCTAGCAGTGCTCCAGTTTGGTGTTGTAGTTTTAAAGACACACCAGGATAAATTCAGTATTTTATTTTTTATTTTTTTAGTGCCTTTTAAATCTACGCCGGAAAAATGCCTTCGAAAATTTTTGGACAAACACTGTATTTTTCACAACAACCCTGCTCAATCTCAAAAGCAGGTATACCAGTTTAGGGGGGACATCACATTCAAAAGTTTTCAGGCTCAAATGCCGTTTAGCAAGAAAACTTGATTGGCTGCTAAGAAATGAATTTTTGATTTTTTTTCTGAATCTCAATATTTTTTTCACCGTTCAAACAAATTATAATATACCAATAATCATTATTAAAACCCAGACCTTGGGGGATTGGTTCTTCTGCCTCCGGTACATGTCCGTGGTACGTCGATAAACCTGAATATGACTGTGAAAGCTGCGTATTAGCTGGCGGATAAGGATAACCATCTGTAAAATATAATATAGGGTTTTTTATTGAAGAATTCTTTCATGGAACCCCAAATGTTTAATATTGGTTCAAAGTAAAGATAGCCCAAATTTAATCACAAAGTCAGTTATTATTAGCACATGACTCTATCTAGGAAGGCCAAGATTTTGTCCGGCTTCTAGAAATGCTCTACTCGGGTATTCTGGCTTAAAAGATATACCACGATAGAAGCAATATTTGTTTAAAGATGACGAATACAAAAAATTTTACACATGCACTGCATTTTTTAGAAATGATTACCAATCGGAGAAGTGAACTGTTGGGGGAAGGGCGGCGTCGGAAAATTATATACGAATAGAGCTATGACTAGTCAAATTAAAACGTGAAAAGTGAAAGCAAGACAGAAAATTCTAGGGAAGGCGATCACCGGTTATGCCACAAATTATGGAAAAAGATGAGCAATTAAATTTTCAATAAGGATATGTACTTTTTAAGTTAAAATCAAAACTTGTTGCAAGAATCTCCTGAGGACAACGCCGTTCTGCGAAAACAATTTATTGGCGTTTAAGAAAGAAAATTGAGATTTTTTCTGAATCCCAACTATTTTTTGTTAGTTCGAAAAAGTTATACTGACATGAATTGCTAAGAGTTGGATTATTTGGGTGCCCAAGCGGATTGTAGGGCACTCCCGTCCCATAAGGATCGTGTGTTTGTGGAACATTTCCATATGTATTCGGCTGCCAATATGGTTCTTGATGGTTATTCATCTGCCAATGATTTGGTGGTTGATGGTTATTCGGCCACTCATCTCCTCCACCTATAAGATATAATATAGGGATTTTTATTAAATAATATTTTCAATCAACCCCAACAATTTGCTATTGTTCCAAAATAAAGATTGCCCCAATGTAAACTCAATGACAATTAATATTAACAAAACCAAGGTCCCTTTCGAAGCGCTTTAGTGGCCTCAAAAGTCGAATTTTTTAGGCGAAGAGTTGTGAAAACGAATATGAGCTATTCTTTCGTGAGATCGTGCAATGACCGACAACTTTGAGTTCAGCAGCCTAAGCTATTACGCATGAACCAAGCTGAACTGTTATCGAAGGTATCAAATTATAACATTAGGCCATTTCCATTTCAAAGTAAGTGTTACTCACGTGGTGAGGAAGGGAGTAATGTAGGGGAGGGGTTGTAGATTTTTAGATTATTATACCATTAAGCCATTTCTCTTTCGGGGTAGGCGTGACTAGCTCGGTTGGAAAATAGTAGTGTTTAGAAGGAGGTATAGATTTTTTTTAGATTGATCTAGAATTTTCGTGTTATTTATTTAAATAAAACGTTCGTTCCGCAACACTTGGGCTCATTAGTATCACTGTCTCTAGATCTACACCCTCTTCGTCGAAGAGGGCCATTCTTGGACACTGGTCCATAAATATAATAAATATCCATGAGGATATGACGCATCCTTGTTTAACGCCTTGCATCATATCGAATTAGTTACTCAGGTTCACATTAACCCTAGCACTCGCTTTGCTACCTGCACATCTTGCCTTTCTTGCCTGTAGGAGCGATCCACTGACTCCGTACTTCTTGAGGGCATCCCAAAGTTTACTTCTGTCCACCTTGTCAAATGTTTTTTCTAGGTCAACAAACGCTCAAAACAAATCTCTTTCCTACTTTCATACTTTTTTCTGTGATCTGTCTTAAGCTAAATATTTGATCCTTACATGCTCTTCCTGGCATGAATCCACTTTTGACTTTCCATATCTTTCCTTTTGTTATTTTCATTACCTTGCGGATAAGTATTTTTGAGTATATTTTGCTTACGGTTCTTAATACCTCTGTAATTATTGCACTTGCATTTATCTCCCTTCCTTCTGTATATTGGTACAATGATCGATTTTCTCCACTCGTCTAGGGCTTCCTCCATCTCGATACATAAATTTATCAATTCGCACAGTCTTTAGCTTCACCTCCTAATCATTCTTTAAAAGAGTCTTTCAAAGTGTCTACTATCCCGTGTGTATCATATAGCATTTCACCTATGCTGTTTCTTATGCTGCAGAACTCTGTATTTTTACTCCGCTTCATCTTCTTCAATATTAGTTTCTCGCTTCCTTTAAAGACATTTGCATTTTCTTCTCTTCTCCTATTCTGATTTCATCTTTACCCTCCAACCTGTGATGTTCAACGTTCTGTTGTACGCTTCTTTCTTTTCTTGTCGGACTGCCTCTATTTCATCATTCCACAATGCATCCCCAGACTTTCTTCCCACAACCGCCGTACCAGACACTTCAGTCACAGTTCAGTCAGTGTTTCCCAAGTTGCCCTATCTACGTGTTCGTTTAACTTATTCTGAAAATCTATTCGCACTTCAGGTTTCTGTCAATTTTCAATATTGATTCGCCTTTGTTTCGTTTGTTTGGTTCTCTTGCTTCTCCATACCCGTCCTAAGTTTATTTTGGAGACTAGAAGGTAATGGTCAGTATTGCATTCAGAGCCCCTCATGACCCTTGTATCTTTTACTACTTCTCTTAGTCTTTCATCCGCAATAATGAAGTAAATTATACTGTGGCTATTTCCTTTACGTCAGGTGTACATGTGGATCATTTTAGGCCTAAACCCCTTTATAATGTTTCCTTGAATCACTAAAACTACCTAGCATCCTTTCTGTATCTGTATCCTGACGTTGGGCGCCGAGATATCCGTTCATATCTTCTAGCAGAATCATTCTTTCACCATGATCGCCAGTACTTATTGTATTATTTAAAGTGTTCCAAAAGGCGTCCTTGAATTCTCTCGGATCACTATCATCTGGAGCATAGCACGCTATGATAAATAATCTTCGGATTCCTTCCTTCATTCTGACCAACATCAATCTGGGCGATACGTCCCTGAGTTAAAATTTGGGGCCTCCTTTAGACCTCAATACCCTGTATAATATCTTTCTTGAACCTACGAGGCCTGCATGAGACCTTCATTAGTCCTCCTTGGTTCTATTTGGCAATTCTGGGCCTTCTGTCGCCCTCGTAAGGCCTTTCATATCGAAATTTAAGTACCACTTTAGACGTCCATGAGCTCCTTGGCGAAATTGATAATTTTTTAGGTCCTGCTTTGGGCCTAGCATGTACTCTCTATTGAAAAAAAGACAGAAATCATAATTAATTCTGCTCTGACGATTGCTGGATATTCCTGACGAGCCCTGACTTTTTCTCTGACGATTCAAAGAATTTCAAAGAGAATAGGGTTGTTTCACAATTTTAGATAAAATCATTTTTTAATACATAATTTTAATCTAAACTCAATGTGCGTTCTAAACTTTTTGTCTGTTGAGTTGTTCAACAGAAAAAAATTATTAAAAATTGAAGGCGGGAAAACACTTATTCAAGTTGGTGTCACGTGGGTGTCACGTGACTCAGAGGTCCTCATAATTATCAATGTGACGATGTGGCTTTGATGGAAACCATGGAAACTAATGAAACTTATGATAAAGAGGTTATGTTTCATTTTCAATCCTCGTATTTCTGCACGTTCTGCACTTACGAAATCAAAATCACCATAAATATCTCTATTTTCGGTAAATTTCTGCTATTGACTTTTACGAAACCCTCCTTTGACATTTTTTAAACAATATTTTGAGACTTCTATTTTCGATGTGCAGATAAACAAAACAAAACATCGGCACAGAAAAAGATATTTGAGAATCACTGACACATAAGCTGTGATTGGTAGAAAATCCGACCCATTTGACGTCAGATGGGCCCTCCAATCGAAATCGTGATAGAAAATTCATATTTCAACATTAAATAAAAAATAGTGAACAATACGTAACAAATAAGTTATGGGCGTTTTTAAAATCAGAATTTTATAAACTATAAGATCCATTCATTGGAAAAGTGATATCTGACTTTGGAAACAACCCTATTTCTATTCAAATTAACATATAATCGAAACAGAAATAATAAGTAATAGACGTATTCTATACTTTTTCAATAACATGTGATTGCATTTCTGAAATAATATCTAATAATGCATCAATAAATATAAAATGAATATAAATATATTAAATAGAAATTAATAAAAATTTAATGAATAAAAAGTGAAATAAGAAAAAATTAATAACAACAGTGTATTAGAAGTTATACTCATGGCAATAATTGAGAAGAGTTTTTATTCTAGTTCTTTTTGGTTAACGGGCACTCCAATATAGTTGAAACTGACAAAATTCAAGCAGTCACTTCTAGCTGGCGCATCGCAAGTTCCTGATAAGAGAATTCATTTGACACTTATCAACGAATCAACCTTTGGAATATATAATTGGATACCATTTGCCAGTTGTTCCAAATCTGGACGGAGGCTGTATACAAATGTATTCATATTGGGCTGTGTATTCCCATACCATTGACCCACAAGTAAAGTATTTTCCCTCTTTTTTCTCTTTTCGAAAGACAACTCGTCAATGCATAAATAAATAGGGGTAACACTTATTTTCCTTGTTTTAAAGACTGGAAAAGCATCTGCATACCAAGAAAGGGAAATTTTATTTGAATTCAAAAGGAATTCATTGTTCATCCATGATTGATACACACTACCATCATAAACATCAGCAATAACACCCTGTTGATACATTGGCCTATGGAATCGATACTGTAAATTATCGTGAAAATTATTCCTCTTATACATTTCTTTCAATTAGTTAAGAAATGGTAATTGAAGAAAGTAGCGATTCTTCCTTTTCGGGCAAGAAGGACAAACAGAATCAATTGATTCTAAGCTTTGAGTGCATGTTGCACAATAATAATGCTTTTGGAAATCAGTTTCCCTGAGAGCAAAAAGTTTTGAAAGTTGTATAAACTATTTTTTTCAACCCTTGTGTCAAGCAGTGGAAATTTAATACCCATATCATGTCAGCAATGCATGTCATAGTAATTTTATGGTTCAGAAGAATTGCTAAAATAAGCAGCATACTTTCCATGACATTTAATGGAGCATCTCTATTTTGAGGCTCTTGACCATCTTCATTGCCATCAGCAAGGAATAATCCTGCATATTTGTTTCCGCTCGCAGATGAACTCAAATCGTCTTGTTTTTCTTCACTGCCGTCACTGACTTCACTACCTTCACTCATCTGTCTCATAGCTTCATCCGTCCCAACTCTCCTTTCACTTCCATTATCAGGTTGCTCCATTTGCCTATAATAAAAATACTGAATGAAGTTCCTTTATGATAATCATTTTTTTAGTATGTAAAAGAAGTTTTCCTTTACCCAAGCACATTTAGTTCATTGTTTGAACCGAAATAAACAGCCGAATCATGTCTCTGATCCTCATGATGATTCTTTAGTGCCTCTCGATCTAAGTGCCTACAATAATTTTTTGTTGATAGCAAACATTTGAAACGAGATTTATAACAGATTATAAAGGGGCAAGGAGTTCAATACTTTAAATCCGGAATCTCCTTATCCTCAATCTAACCGCAAAAAAGCACATTCCTGCACTGGATTTGCCAAATACGTCGATTCGCTTTAAAGTCTATCTTCCAAGTTCAAGGTCAGGTTGTACTCTAAATAATTAAATTAAAGTCCAAAAATATTATAAAAGTCATTTGAAATTAAATTCAAGTAATTAATAAATAACATGTCAATAATTTGCAAAAATACTTACATTTCAGCTGGCAATAAAGGTTCGGCGTTGTTGTAAATGTCAGGAACTTTGGCGTTATCATCGTTATTTTCATCATGCCTAAGTAAATGCCTCAAACGATCCTTCTTTCTTCGGTTACCAAGTTCGTCTATTGCTTTTCTTGACATATTTAACACTCGCGAAATTGAAAACGTATCAAAAATATGAAAGATAGCTCAAGAAAGTTTTTGGTACTGCTCGAGGATTTTAGAGCTCTAACCTCACCAACTTAAAAGCGCGACCGAAGCGCCATCTCCGAATTTGAAAAAGCAGCGCTGTTCATAATTTTCAAGAATAAATATTTTGTTTGTTCTCTCCTGAAGCTGAATTATTCTAATTAATTCAATATATTGAAATAATTTAATAATGATTCCAATATTCTAAGGAAAAACTATTCTCAAGGGTGTTGGTTCAATCCGACTTGGAATTTTTTGTTATATGTACGTCACTGACTCAATATATAATTTTTGTCAAGTATTTGAGAACGAAAGAAAGAACACTTGTCAAATATTTCAGGTTTTGCGAGATCCTCGGATCAATAAAATTTAGATAAATCTGTAGATAGCAGAAGACAGCATTTGAACGGCGAGAACCGTTTGCAAATTTATTTGTTTATTCACAATTGTGACATCACAGAATCATTTTCAGGCGTCATCCTATATCCGAAGACCCACCACTTGATGATTTTGAATAAATATTTTGCGAAATACGTCGCAAAATGGAGAGAGATGGGTACAAATATGAGGTTTCCTGAGTGTGTGGATACTATAAGACTGGAGTTGTAAGCAGCAAAACAAACACGCATTGAACCACCTGTCAAAATCATACTTCCAATCTCCGATGCTCTGAAGTACGAAATCAGTGATGCCAACGTGGGCGCCTTTAGCTGCTGCGCTTGCGGTCGGGCCGCGCACTGGTTGGCCATAGTTTGCGCACAATTCAAAATTAGATCTTTTCAAAATACATAAAAAATATTAAAAACATTATAAAAAATTATTTTGAATTACTTATTCAACAAATTTCTTCTGAAATTATATTTTGTGTGAAATATTAGTTATTCTTTGGAAGTGAAACAAAATAAACTGTTAATATAGGTGTTATAAATTTGTTTCTTGTCTAAAATCAGAAGTTGTACATTTTATATACATTCACGTGCAAATTTATCTATAAATTCCAAGTTTAACAAGTTGCCCAAATATAAATTGCGATATTGCAAAATTTTTCACATTGATAATTCCAATATTACAAAACTGGTAAGTCGTCACTTTCCTTTATAAATTATAAATTTCGCAGTTCGCCAAGAAATAAATTTCAAAACCATCAATCTCGAATTCTGAAATTTCCAAAATACGCCCTCTGCAAATTTATTTATAAATTCCAAGTTTATCAAGTCGCCCAACTATAAATGACGATATTAAAAAGTTGGCCACATTCATAAGTCCAATATTACAAAAGTGGTAAGTGTCCACTTTTCTTAATAAATAATCAAATTTATCAACTCACTCAGCAATAAATGTCAAAAACATCAATTTCGAATTCTGTAGTTTCCAAATTAGGCCCTCTGCGAATGTATTTATAAATTCCAAGTTTAATAAGTCCCCCAACTGTAAATAACGATATTAAAAAATTTTCCACATTGATAATTCCAATATTAGAGAACTGGCAAGCATTTACTTTTCTATATAATTTATAAATTTATCAAGTCACCCAGCAATAAATTCCAAAACCGTCAATTTCGAATTCTGAAATTTCAAAATTATGCCCTCTATAAATTTAATTATAAATTCAAAGTTTCTCAAGTCACCCAACTGTTATCTTTAATATTACAAAATTTTCCACTTTTACAATTTGAAAATATAAATTACAAATGTATCAATACACCAAAACAATTTTTCAAATTTATCTCATGTGATATATCACCAGTGATGCAATTCAAAATTGGAATTAAAAACAATTCTCGTAATCGAAAAATGCACAAGAATGTATATAAAATGTACAACTTCTGATTTTAGTCAAGAAAAAAATGTATAACATATATTAACAGTTTATTTTCTTTCACTTCCAAAGAATAACTAATATTTCACTGGGATTCCCCTTTTTTCTTCAGAGACTCTTCTTAATTTTTTAGTGTTAATTTTGAAAAAAGAGAATTAAATAGTGCGTTTACGGAAAAATAATTGAAAAATTATCGCGCAAAAGTAGACCGCTTTACTTGGCAGTTAATATTTTATTTTCGGAAATGGAGAATTTCCGCTGGGATTCGAACCACAGAACTTCTGATTTCCGGTCAGGCTCTTTTCCCATTAAGCTACTAGAGAGATTGAAATAAGAAATTTTTTTTTAAATATACGCATTATTATGCTAGATGGTACAAATCAAATTTTTAAAGGAATCTGTATTATCATTACAGAATAACAGAAAAATGTTAACGTCTTTTTCAGACTAGATGGAGTTATGAATTGAAAATCATTTTGAATTAATTTTTTTTCTGACAAAAAGATCTTCTCCTTTCACTCCGCTGGGATTCGAACCACAGAGCTTCTGATTTCCGGTCAGGTGCTTTTCCTATTAAGCTACTAGAGAGATCGAGAGAAAAAACTTTATTTAAGAAAATATAGGCATTATTATGCTAGATGGTACAAATCAAATTTTCAACGGAATCTGTATTATCATTACAGAATAACAGAAAATTTTTAACGTCTTTTCCAGACTAGATGGAGTTATGAATTAAAAATCATTTTGAATTAATTTTTTTTCTGAAAAAAAAATCTTCTCCTTTCACTCCGCTGGGATTCGAACCACAGAACTTCTGATTTCCGGTCAGGTGCTTTTCCTATTAAGCTACTAGAGAGATCGAGAAAAAAAACTTTATTTAAGAAAATATAGGTATTATTATGCTAGATGGTACAAATCAAATTTTTAAAAGAATCTGTATTATCATTACAGAATAACAGAAAATTTTTAACGGTTTTTTCAGACTAAATGGAGTTATGAATTAAAAATCATTTTGAATTAAATTTTTTCTGAAAAAAAGATTTTCTGTTTTCACTCCGCTGGGATTCGAACCACAGAACTTCTGATTTACGGATTTTTTGAAATTTTAAGCAATTGAAAATATGATTTCATCCTGGGCTAATTATTTTTAAAGAAAAAATTATTATTTTAATTAATATTTTGGCTCATTTTCTAATGTTTCTTTTTTAAATTATGTAGCCTTACTTTTTTATTAAAATAATAAACGATACAAAATTATGAACGTTTAGAATTTTATTTTATGTAACTTTCAGTTACATATTCAAAGAATATGACGTTCTTCTAATTGTAATTATTATTGCTCATTTATCTGTAAAGAATCACTGTTTACATTCTCATCAGCGAATCTATTAGATTTGTGTAAAATTTGACCCCCCCCCCCCCCCGGTTTTTGTCAAATGTCCACGTTTTGAGACACTCAGAATCCAAAAAACAGGTTTTTACGAATGTGTCTGTCTGTATGTCTGTATGTCTGTATGTATGTGGGTATGTAGATTTTTAGTTTGTTAGCACGATAACTTTCGAAAGAATTGTCAGATTGGATTGGCCTTTAGTATACTCTTTAAGTGTCCTAAAATGAAGGTCAAGTTCGTTAGCCAGCCATTTTGGATACAAATTCAAAATGTGAGCACATTTTGAACATTTTTGAGAACCCTTTTTTTCAATATTTAAAAATTCTATGTACGGATATTAATAGTACTCAAAAAGGCCAACAAAATATTCTAATGACTTTTTTTGATAGAAAAAAAATTACTGAAGTTATAGCGATATGAAAAAAAGTCAAGAGGAAAAAATCGTTGCTTTTTGAACACCCTATAATATTGTCATAACAACTTTTTGAATTTTGTGAAAAATCAAAAATTCTAATTTTGATAGCACAAAAAAATAATGAAAAATCAAAAATTCCATTTTGCGGTCAAACTATGCAAGATATGAAAAATGATGAAAATACAAAAATTGTGCATGTAAAAAACATCTACAAATTTGTTCTGAATCACTTTTTGATAGGATGTGTATTTTTTGTTTTATTCGCAAAAAATAGCATTGAAAATACAAAATTCAATTTTTGGGAAAAACCACACCAGAGACAAGATCGTAAAAAATTAGGTATGAATGTGCCCGCGCAGCGGGCAGATTTTTTCTATAATGATTGGTAAATTCCCAAGAGTTATTAAATATTTAAACAATTTCAATAACAAAATTAAGAGTTTGCCTATTTTCAACTTTACGATTACCTTTCCCTACGATATTTTGAAAAATTGATAATCATTGATTATTTAAACAATTTTCATAAAAAAATTCAGAACTTGCCCATTTTTCAACGAATAGGCTCAATTTTTTACAGAATTAACCAAGAATATCTTTCC
>CAKNWU010323519.1:0-10134 GCA_932072015.1 Andricus quercustozae
TCCAGGGTGAAATTTCACAATTTTAAAGATATGGTGTTAATTAAGGGGTGATCATGGAGGCAATTTGAGTGCTCGTAAAAAATTAAATCGTTTCAACTCTAGACCTATTATTTGATGGGCGAGACACGCGTACTCGAAAATAAATACGTATAATGGAATTGCCTGCATGGGGTTTTTGATCCCCATGGAACAATCATGGTACAGCTAAGCGCACAACCCCATAAAAATCACCATCAATGAAAACTAATCTCATACTCCAGAGTGCACATGTTTTCGATTGAGACAGTCTGGACTGAACTAAAGAACCAGAAAATTGATTAAATTAATTAATTTCAAAGTTTATGATAGTAAAGTTCTGAACGACCTGATGAACAATGAAAAAAATATTTATTGTGCAACAAAATTTGTTGTCAGCACAATTTTCGGTCACTCAAGAATACATTATATGCAAAAACGCACTTAACTTTTTAATCTCGACCGCGAAATCTTTTAAAACCACCCCAAGTGATAAAATATTTTTCAAAACCCAAAAAATCATCACAAAATGCTTAGAGTATTGAAAATTACATAAAGTAAACAACAAGGCGCCAAAGTTTGTAATTTTTCTGTGATTTTTTTACCCTAGTGAGAGCACCCTGTTGAATGTGTGTACCAATTTGTGGACAATGACTCAGTTGTTAAGTACGTAAACCAATCAACATGTTATGATCATTGAATGAGGGTAAGTCCGTCTCCCATGAAAGGGAATATTTTCTGGCAAGGGGTTCTTGACACGTGTTCGGTCCACGAACATTCCTATTGTCTCGTTGTGATTTAGGTTTGACTTATCGACTTGATTGAGGTATAGAACATAATAAACACGAACAAAAAATCATTTCACACTTTGACGATTTAATTTCGAGAGTCACGCACATCACGTGGTACTTTCTTGCTTTCAGCGGCAAGGCAATATCTAATCCAGAAGTGCCCAACAAGTGTAGATGAAATATTGCTAACTTGACTATCAACTTAGGAATATGATTTTTTATGGCTAACTTAACAATATCAAGTTAGAAATATGGTCTGATATTGCTAACTTCATAATGTGAAGTTAGAAATAGAATGTAATATTGCTAAATTGACAATGTCAACTCAGCAAAATCGCTCATAGGCTGTTTAGAAATTAAGGTTCTAATCTAATTTTAACGTCCTTCTTCTACAATATTTCATGAATGATTTATAATGTGTTTGTTTTTTCATGCACATGATGTGGTATCTTTTTGCTTTGAGATCCCCGTTTCCAACACCAAAGTATTTTTAAATACGTTCCTGGATCCCCGTTTCCAACTCCAAAGTATTTTAATAATGTCCTGGATCCTCATTTTCAACTCCAAATTATTTTAATAAGTTCATGGATCCCCGTTTCCAACTCCAAAGTATTTTAAAAATTTCCTTATGTATGTGGATCTCTTTTCCAGCTCCAAAGTACTTTAATAAGTTCCTGAATCCCCGTTTCCAACTCAAAAGTATTTTAATAAGTTCCTGCCCAAGGCGAAATATAATCTAGAAGGGCCTAATAGTACCCAAAAAGTTAAGAAGCATTGCTAACGTCCTTCTTCTACAATATTCAATTATTGATTTATGATGTGTGTTTGTTTTTTGTCATGCACATGATGTGGTATCTTTTTACTTTTAGGACCAAGGCGAAATCTATTCCAGGAGGGCTCAAAAATACCAACAAAGTTCAGAGGCATTGTTAACTTGACAATGTCAAGTTAGCAATATGATCTGATTTTGCTAAGTTGACATTTTTAACACCCAGAATCATACGCCTTTGGAAAGATTGATAATCCTAATCCTGATGCAGATCTAATCTAACCTTAACGTCCTTTTTCCTGAAATATTCGCCAATTTGTTTATACTGTTGTTTTGTTCTTTATCACCCCTGGATTCCCGTTTCCATTCTAAATTATTTCAATAAGTTCCGGGTGTATGTAGATACCTTTTCCAACTCCAAATTATTTTTTAATAATTCCCTGAATCCCCGTTTCCAACTCCAAAGTATTTTTAATATGTTCCTGGATCCCCGTTTCCATCTCCAAGGTATTTTAATAAGTTCCTCGATCCCCGTTTCCAACTCCAAAGTATTTTTTAATAATTTCTTGGATCCCCGTTTCCAACTCGAAAGCATGTTCATACATTCCTGAATTGAAATCTAATCTAGAAGGGAGGGCCCAACAGTACCCAAAAAGTTAAGAAGCAATGCTAACTTGACAATGTCAAGTTAGCAATATGATCTGATTTTGCTAAGTTGACATTTTTAATACCCAGAATCATACCCCTTTGGAAAGATTGATAATCCTATTCCTAATCCAGATCTAATCTAAACTTGACGTTCTTTTTTCCTGAAATATTCGCCAATTTGTTTATACTGTTTTGTTGTTCTTTATCACTCCTGGATTCCCGTTTCTATTCTAAAGTATTTCAATAAGTTCCGGGTGTATGTGGATACCTTTCCCAAATCCAAAGTATTTTAAAAAGTTCCTGATCTCCGTTTCCAACTCCAAAGTATTTTTAAATAAGTTCCTCGATCCCCGTTTCCAACTCCAAAGTATTTTAATAAGTTCCTGGATCCCCGTTTCCAACTCCAAGGTATTTTTATAAGTTCCTCGATCCCCGTTTCCAACTCCAAAGTATTTTTTAATAATTCCCTGAATCCCCGTTTCCAACTCCAAAGTATTTTTACTATGTTCCTGGATCCCCGTTTCCAACTCCAAAGTATTTTTTAATAATTCCTTGGATCCCCGTTTCGAACTCGAAAGAATATTCATATATTCCTGGATTGAAATCTAATCCAGAAGGGAGGGCCCAACAGTACCCAAAAAGTTAAGAAGCATTGCTAACTTGACAATGTGAAGTTAGCATTGTGATCCGTTATTGCTAAGTTGACAATGTGCACTTAGCAATATCGCTCATACGCTGCCGGGAATTCCTGATAAAATCTATTCTTATCGTCCTTTTTCTCCTGCAATGTTCGATTATTCATGATTTTCTATTTTTTATTAAAATGTTGACTCTTCCATTCTAGGATCAACTCTCCCATTGGTCACTTTGCCATTGTATAACTGCAGTAATTACGCGTTCGCTACGGTAGCGTCGATCGTTTTACCGGACGTGGTGGCTAGTTGATTAAATCCTGGCCGATGCCCCACCGCCACCCCCGATTCATGCCTCCGCCCTCGACCCAACGCTGCCTCGTCGACCCGCCGCCGCCACAACCCCTTCGCTCGGTAATGAATCCAGTTTGCAGATCCGCCTTTCCCCCTCTGTACCCCCACACCCACACACTTCTGGCGCTCGCCATTCCACGCTCACGGTCAGTCTGCAATGAAATTTGCAAAAAGTGACGCGGCCTTGCATCTTTTGAGGTCATTTGTTGATGTCAACTATTCGGCCATTTTGAATTTTTCATTTCCCTGCTCCGATAGTTATATATCAGCAACAAATGACGTCAAAAGACGCAAATTGCGTCATTAGAACACAGAAAAACATTGGTGTGAAATTTGTATCGCCTCATTTGTAGAAATTAAAATTTTCATTGTTGCGCCATTGGGTTTTTTGTCTCAAAAATGTTTCAACTCAAAACTATATCGAATTAGACGTACTTTTGCGAATCGCATTGTAGACTGACCATTACGGTCCGCAGCCTTTTGCTTTTCGGTGCACCAGCCCCCCCCCCCCCCTTGAACCGCACAGCGCGTCCTCAAATCCCTTCACCCCTACTCCCTCCCCCACATTTCAGAGAAACTCCGCGGGATTGGAGATTCTAATTAATCAACTAGCCACCACGCGCGAATCGTCCTGCCGCGCCGAGACTATACGAGATTACACTGTTAGAAATTTTTGCAGTAAATTGAAGTGAAAAGTACACAGTAATGCAAGAATCTGAAATTCAGTAAAAAAAGTTGGTTGACTTTCAGATGTATTCAAAAGAATTATCTGCCGGTTGGAAGTCTACCGATGATTGTAATATGGATTCAAGTTACTCGCTTGGTTGAAAATTGTAGGTAAAATGAAATTTTTAGGTTAATTTAAGACACAAATATTGCTGACGTCAACCCTTCAATTAGTATTTTTGGAGTTGGTAACATAGCCAATACATTGAGTCGAGAAAGTGTCGAACAACACGGGGTTTTTCAAATTTCTGGATGTTCACAATTTTGATAATACTTTTTGTTTTTGATGAAAGCGTTTCACAAACGACAAAATTATACACACATCCAACAAGCGTCCATGGACATTTTCATTAAGTGTTCGCGCACCGCAGTTCGCGCACACATTTCTACTAACACAAATGAATGTCAAATCGCATGATTGAAAATCATTTGAAAGTTAAAATACCTACCAGTTGTTCATTGTATCGCTACATACGTCATATAGAGACACGTTATTCAAGGATAATTTATAGCTGAAATGAATTCATCTTCTTAATTTAAGTTGAAAATGAAATTCAGTTATTCTTAAAAATCAGATTCTTATATTACTTTGATATACTTTGATATTGTGACAGATGTACCTTAAAGTTCTGAGGCTTCAGTAATGAAGCTTGAGGCACTTCAAACGAGTCTCGGTTTCGCTTGACCCACTATACGCCTAAAAGGATGAATTGTTGATCGCAATATTTTTACCACATAATGTAAAGGCAATTATACCGGTTCGGACAGGGAGCTTTTTCCGGAAAATGTTCTTGTTTTTTTTTTAATTGAAAATGGAGTGTGTTTTGCTTCTGAAACCTGCAACACCGACAGCCCAGCGTACACAATAGTCAGAGTGTTACCGGTTTCAGGCGCAAAAAACACTCAATTTTAATTAAAAACAAAAGAACAATTTCCGGAAAAAGCTCTCTATCCAAACCGATATAATTGCCTTTAGATTATGTGGTAAAAATATTAAGTTCAACAATGCATCCTTTGAGACGTATACTGGATCAAGCGAAACCAAGGCTCGTTTGAAGCTCCTTAAGAACCTTGTATTGTCGTACTAAAAAATGGCATACTGAAACTTAAGATTCTTGCTTGAAATATAGTCTTTTTCGGTTGAAAATTAATCTTCTTGGTATAGGGTAATCCGATATAATCCGGAGTAATCGACCACCGCTGGACAACATTTTTTGGAGTTTCTTTTTTCCCTCAGTTTCCATGCAAAAAATACCAATCCTGTATAAGAAAATAACTATCATTGGTTAAGCACTTTCAATATACGTATGGAAAATTTACCGTGATTTTTCTTAATTACAAAAAGAGTTGATCCGCGAAGAAGCATTTCCCGCTCTGAATCCTGAGTAAGGAGAAGGTTGAGGAGACGGAGGCAGTAAAGAAGGTGGAAAGGTGGAGTAGGTTGAGAAGGTGGTGGTCGAGCAGAAAGTGGCGAAGGGGTGAGATTCGTGTGGCATTTTCTAAGGAGATCGTTCGCGATGAACTTTACTCGCTCGGATATCCGAACGGATATTGAGGGCAGGCTTAGCCGACTAATTAACGATATTTCACTGGTAATTAAACACATCCAATCTCAGGGCGAAGCAAAGGCTAAGACGCTCTCTTCGTCCGCATTTTCTATGCCACTATAGGCAAAACCACTATTGGCTCGCCCTCCCTTTTCCTCTTTCATCTCAACCCTAAACCCTAAACTCTCAATCCTGCAATTCATTTAAGGCTCTTGGACTCAAGCATTACATTACATTTCATTTAACTTTGTTTTTATTTTTCATTTATATTTTTCTTCTACACTTTCATCAGTTTTCCGATTAAACGTCTTGGAATTTGGATATGCGCTAGTTCAGACGATTATAAATCTGTTGCTGCTTTATTAGAGTATTTTGAAAAATAATTTCAGACTATGAAGAAAAGCAGGTGGATCCTATATATTATTCGTTCAATTATTGGATAGTGGCACAGAGAGTGCATTTGTATATTGGGTTCCGATCCGTGGATTATTAAAACACCGTGTCGTACAATGGTTCGGTTTGAAGTCAGTGGCGCGCGAGGAATCGTTATTTCCATCTCAATTAATATTTTAATCAAGCCTCTATATACCACGTTGTTCCATTTACGGACTTCTGAACATTAACTCGACCCCACCCGCTTTCCTATAACGTCATCCCCACCCTATTTCGCAATTCGCATTCAAAGTTACTTGTTCAAATTTTAAAACTAAAACGAGGATGGTATATTGATCCATCGATTTTTACTTTTTCACTTCTTAACTCTACAAAGTTTTTTTCCAAGCCAATCAGCCGTTTTACGAACTTGCATCACAAACAGCTATTCTGCCTTTTCTCCACTCTCCTTTATTGCCTTCATTATTTAAGCCCCGCTAATCATCCGCATCCATTGTGGAGTTGCACTACTGTCCGGTAGAACACAGCGATGTGATAACGCCGCGCCTGAAGCGAAAAAAAAGATGACAAATAGGTAGAAGGAGAGATGCGAGCAATGAGAATAAAAAAGACGTGAATCCGAAACTCAGAGAACAGATTCATTCCCAACTGGTAAAAACTGGTCGGCTGAGTCACGGAACGTCGAAGAAAAGGTAGACGAGTGAAAATGTTGTGCTGGACAATGGGCATTGTTCGCCAAAGTACCGTCCACTGGACCACGGATTAATGAACGTCTGGATAATAAGAGGTTATCTCTGGAATCGATGGTTTGAAATTTCGAATTAAAATGCATCGATGCTCGAATATTATCTATATTCAAGTCTGCTTCCTAAATGCCATAAATGATAATAGCAAAATGTCTTATATTCGATGCTTTAACATTGCCCCTATCCTAAAGAATTTTTCACTTGAAAGTTTTGAGAATGCCTTCCAAGAATTTTAAGCATAAAATGAAGAAAATAGGTTTAGCCCTTTTTGAAAACGAAGTTAGGGACACCGAAATGATGAAGATTGGTGTCAATAATGAGGAAGATTGCTGTCAATGATGATCAAAAGTATTGTCCATAATGAGGAAGAGTGTTGTTCAAAATTATTGTAGATGATAATGAAGTTTATTGTCGACGATGACGATTATTGCCCATGATGGTAAGAATATTGTCTTTGATAAAGATGATCGTCTATGGTGAAGATTATTGTCGATGATTGTCAAAATTATTGTCAATGATGATGAAGATTATTGTCCATGATAGTAAAGATTATTGTCGTCGATGAAGAATATTGCCGATGATGACAAATATTGTCCATGATAGTAAAGATTATTGTCATTGATGAAGATTATTGTCGTTAATAAAGATCTTTGTTGATAATGAGGAAGATTACTGTCGGTAATAATAAAGATTATGATCAAGATTATTGTCGAAGATGGTAAAGACTATTTTCGTTGATAAAGATTATCGTCGATGATGATGGAGATCAAGATCATTTTCGATGATGAGGAAGATTTTTGTCGGTGATAATTAAAATTATTGTCAATGATAAAGATTATTCTCAAAAATGATCAAGGTTATTGTCGATGATGATGATGATGATGATGAAGGTTATTGTTGGTTATGATCAAGATTTTTGTCCAAGATGATGAAGATTATTTTTGATGATCAAGATTATTGTCGATGATGTCGATGATTGTCGGTGATAATTAAAATTATTGTCAATGATAAAGATTATTCTCGATAATGATCAAGGTTATTGTCGATGATGGAGATTATTTACGATGACGTTGACGATTATTGTCGATGATGAAGATTATTGTTGAAGTTAAGAAAGATTGTTGTCGAGGATAATTATAATTATTGTCGATGATAATGAAGATTATTGTCGATGATCAAGATCATTTTCGATGATGATCAAAATAATCATCGATAATGATGAAGCTCATTTTCAATGATGTGGAAGATTATTGTCAATAATGAGGAAGCTTATTGTCAATGGTGGAGATTATTGTCGAAAGCGAAGAAGATTATTCTCGATGATGATGAGAATTATTTTCAATGATAAGGGAGATTGTTTTCGATGATAGGCAAAATTATTGTCGACGATGAAAAAGATTGTTGTGGATGATGATGAATATTTTTGTCCATGATAAAGATTATTGTTGATAATGATCAAGATTATTGTCGATGATAATCAAGATTATTGTCGATGATCAAGATCATTTTCGATGATGATCAAAATTATTATCGATCATGATGAAGATTATTGTCAATGACGAGGAAAATTATTGCCAATGAAGAGAAAGATTATTGTCGATAATAATTAAGATTATTGTTGAAAATGTCCAAGATTATTGTAGAAGGTGGTAAAGATTATTTTCTTTGATGACGAAGATTATTGTCGGTCATGATCAAGATTATTGTTGAAGATGATCAAGAATATTTGTCGAAGATGATAAAGATAACCGTCTAAGATGATCAAGATTATAGGCAAAGAAGATGAAAATTACTATCGCAGATGATGAAGATTATTGTCGATGATAAAGATTATTGTCGAGGATGTTCACGAATATTGGCAAAGAGGAATGAAGATTATTGTCGATGATGAAGATTATTTTCGAAGATGATCAAGAATTATTGGCAAAGAGGATGAAGATTGTTTAGAATGTAGAATTTATTTATTAACTCCGTAGGGCTAAACAGCCCTCGAAGGAACAAATTTTACATTTTCTACAACAAAAATGTGACAACTCTGGTCAAACGGCAATTATGATGTTGGTAAAACAATAATAATTACAGATGGATAAAGATAAAAAGAATATATCGTATAATGAATATGAGTCATATATGCTATTATAAGCTAGTGATTGGCAAAACGTATATCATTAGAGAACTTAATATTTAATTGTTAGATAACTGATATAAACTATGGATCGAATTGCAAAGATTTAATTGTTATAATGTTAAGGCGTTATAGAAATACGGTGTAAAACGTCACTAAATGTTAGATAAATTAACAATACACAATTCACGAGTGCGAAATTTTGAAAGTAGAATTATCAGTATCATCGAAGATGATGAAGATTATTGAAGATTATGAGAAAGATTGTCGTCGACGATGGTCAACATTATTTTTAATTATGATGAATATTGTTGTCAATGATGAAGATTATTGTCGATGATGATCAAAATTATTGTTGAAGATGATGAAGATTATTGTAGATCATGATCAAGGTTATTGTCGAAATGATAAAGATTACTGTCGAAGATGATGAAGATTATTATCGAAGATGATGAAGATTATTATCGATGATTAAGATTATTGTCGTTGATGACGAATATCGTTGTCCATGATAAATATTATTTTTGATGATGATCAATATTATTGTTGAAGAAGATGAAGATGGTTGTCGATCATGTTCAAGATTATTGTCGAAGATGATAAAGATTATTGGCAAAGAGGATGAAGATTATTATCCAAGATGATGATGATTATTATCGATGATGAATATTATTGTCGATGATGAGAAATATTGTCGTAGATGATGGTCAAAATTCTTGTCGTCGATGATGAATATTGTTGTCCATGATAAAGATTATTTTCGATGATGATCAAAATTATTGTTGAAGAGGATGAAGATTATTATCGAAGGTGATGAATATTATTTCGGTGATGAAGATTATTGTCGATGATTAAGATTATTGTTGATGATGAGAAAGATTGTCGTCGATGATGGTCAAAATTATTGCCGAAGATGATAAAGATTACTGTCGAAGATGATCAAGATTATTGGCAAAGAGGATGAAGATTATTATCGAAGATGATGAAGATTATTTCGGTGATGAAGATTATTGTCGATGATGAGCAAGCTTGTCATCGTTAATGGTCAAAATTATTGTCGATGATGATAAATATTTGTTGCAAATGATAAAGATTATTGTCGATGAGAATCAAGATTATTGTCGAAGATGATGAAGATTATTGTCGATCATGATCAACATTATTGTCGATAATGAGTAAGATTATTTTCGATGATGGTAGAGATTATTGTCATTGACGAAGAGTATTGTCGATGATATGTGGATTATTATCGATAATGATGAAGATTATTAATCACAGCACAACGAATATGTAGGTATTAATTTGATCTGCAAAAAATTATCCAAGAATGTAAGAGTCTTTTGTTTCTTTATATTGATTCAGATTTTCGTATTAATAGAATGCCGCTA
>CAKNWU010323545.1:6494-20959 GCA_932072015.1 Andricus quercustozae
AAAAATAAAAGTTTAATTCTTTCGAATGATAAATCACACCCTTTCTTTTGCTCGGCTTAAATGACTTGCTTACCTTTAGCATTTTCACTCCGCATTAGTATTTTCCAAAGAAAATGCAACAAATACATTTTTCTATTTTCCTTTAACTGTACAATTAAAAAGCTGCAAATTCTATTGAAATACTAGAAATTATTCTATACTGAAATGCATGCAAATTGACACATTTTATTCTTTAAATATTGCTGATATATGCTCTCTGTAAAACTAGACATGGAAGCTTAATAATTTGAATAGATTAATAATAAACACAAGAATAAAACAAATTACTTGAATGTTTTTTTTATGCTAAGCCTCAATCCTAAATTTCAAGCATCAAGAATTATGTCTCAAACAGATGTCATAAAAAAAGATCTAGGGGAATATGGGGCAAAACGGGACAATGATTATATCTCCTCTGTGGTGTGACGCAATCTACTGAAAATTGTAGGAACTTCGTTTTGAGTCGTTCCCGAGATTTCCCATGTCAATTTTTTATAATTTTGTTGTAATTCTCCAAGTTATGAGACGCATGGATCGTTTTCGTGCCCAGTTATAATTTTGACTGATTTTCAACTACACGTAAGTCATACGAATGTTTATTTAATTAAAATTGCTTCTACACTATTCCTTTGTGTACTTAATAGCCCTTCTTTTGCGTCGAGACGTTTTTGGTTGGAAGTATTATCGCGATTTTCGGGAGTCATATTGCAAAAAGTACTTTAGGGTCAGAATGGGCAGGGGCAAAACGGGACACCGCGCGCGATGTAGTAGAGCGCACGTTGCTTTCGATTTCTGCCGAATGCAGAAATCGAAGGTCGCGATTGCTTGTACTGTCACGATTTTTCGATCGGACAGTGGGTCCAATGCAGTTCGTGCAACAATTGGGCTCATCAGTTTTGCACAGGTTTCGACAGTGAGGGCGGAGACGAAATTCGTGTCTGCGTATTTTCTCAGGCCTAATTTTGGTCATTTTTATATAAAAAATAGACAATAAAGCTTGTTACAACAAATTCTTGTAACTGTACTACTTACTTGTTTAGTCTTTTTTAATTAATATTGTTCATTATACATTATATTTTTTATATAACAAGGCTTCCGGGTTTGTCGCGTGTAAGGGGTAAAAAATGACGAAAAACTTTTTTTCAAAAATTAATAAAAAAAGGTAGAACGTGAAATTTTTTCAATGCGTAAAATTTTCTTTAGTACATTATTAGTTGCTTAAGGTACCAATAGTATTGAATGCGGCAAAAAGGTGTTTCAGTATGAGAAAAAAAATCCTAAAGCAAAATCGTCTCGGTTTGCCACATGTTTCAATATTCTTCTTCATTTTCTTTATTTTAAAAATTGATTTTATCTGAAATTAATCTGAAATTGCAACAACAAATTAAAAAAATGGTCCTAATTTTTTTTTATTTTCCAAATGTATTACAGGCCCCAATCAAATTAAACTTCAATTAATAGATAAAAAGATCAATATTTAGGTGAATCTTAACTATAATTATTATAGATTTCATTATAATTAACTTGAAAGTCTTAAATCCTAATTTCAATCGGAAAAATATTTTTAATTTACAAATTTCAATTTAAAATCCTGTTGAGAAACATTAATTTTCCCGACACCTATTCATAAATAATAATTCATCTCGTTATTAATTGTGACAGTAAATTTTACAACTGTCTGTGATGAATATTAAAAAAAATATTAATTGATTATTGAATATTGAACACTGAACATTGAATCCCGATAATAAATTAACATTCATTCTCTGATACTTGTTTCTCAAAAAGCACTTGCTCAAATCTTCTTCTCTTTTACTTGAATAAAAAATTAACATACCTTAAATGTCGTGTCCTAATTGAAAATGGTAGAAGATAATTGAACCATGGAGCATAATACATAATCTTTGGGGTGTGGAGGAACACTGATAAAAGTTGTAAGGAGTGGTGGTATCGTCCAGTCTGCTCCATAACCATTGTGCATTCTCTTCTCATGTACTAACATTGTTCCAAACTTATGTATTCTTATACAATTACCCGGTGAATTTACCGTTGTCTCTGACAATACTGCACTCAAACTCTTCTGCATCTTCTTCTTTTCTAACCAGTGGCGTCCATTCTTAAAAGTTAGACTACTTTAAAACAAATTTCGGTTTGAAAATATCCACAGATGCACCATATTTGTACTTAAATAATTATTAAAAGCAATTTTTTAATCAATATTAGTCGTTATGTATTCATCTAGAAAATGTCAATTGACAAACGTTCAGCTTAAAAATTAGCTTGCTGTAAAGTCTACGGCCGATGTGCTAACACCCGGGGTTCGACTACCGCCAGGAGCAGAATTTTTTGAATATTTTTTCTTACATTTTCTTCATCCAAATATGTCAGATTAATATATATTTTTAAACTTAAGTGGTCTCTGCCAGTTAATAATAATATTTTCCTATTAGTTTTCAGAATATTTGATTAGTATCGAAATGTTTAAGTATTTGAAAAATAAATTTCTGCATTAAAAGATTTATTATAATATTCGATTGAGCAATCGACTGAGTTGAACGAGCCTGCCATGAATATTAATAGTGATAAATATAGATACATTCTGTAATGTCCGAGTGTTTTATTAATCCATCTGGTAGAATTGAGTAAAAAACTACGTAATCATTATACAGATGAAGTGACTTTTCAGGCCCGGCAAATCAATGTAGAGTTAATTAAGGATAATTAATCTTATTCAACAACTCGAATCAGTAATTTTTTAATTTGCAATATTTAAAGATATATATTACTTTATGTTAATAAGAAGATAACATGAAGAGAAATCTGCTAAACATGTTATTATTAATTTTCTATTATCCTTACTATTAGATACAAGTAGTTCGCGAAATCTGATTCTAAATATAATACTACATACATGGAAGAACGAGCTGTTTATTGAAGCATGAAGCTCGAACCTGCATAATTTAAATGAAATGGGGAGAGCAACTACCTAGATTAAAAACTATAAAAATTTAAGCTGAAATAAAAAGCAAAATAGAGAATGATCATTTATAATTTACAAGTCTTCTTTTATTGTATTGCATTTTACATTATTTTCATTAATTTAGTTTTTTCATCTTTCAACAAAATTTTAGGTTTTGAATTATTCTTCAGCCTTCCCTGTTACTAATCATTTCCTAAAACGTGTATTACGTTCTTAATAAACTTTATTAGCTGATACTCGCATGATGTTCATCCTTGACTCGCTCCCATCTGTCTCTTTCTCTAAATTATATTTTGACAAATTATTTTCAAATTTCTAACATAATGATTGAGCAATTATATCATTTAATAATTTCTTATAATAAATTATAATTATATTTGATCCAAAGCGTTACCGATCTTTGATTTGTTAATTAATCATTCGAGATTTTTTCCTTGAAAATCAGGACACGTAAATTCCGTCATCAGATGACGCTTACTCGAAGACCATTTTTACATAACACCTCAGACCTTAAGTGTTACGGTCGATTATGTGGATATTACCATAAGTGTCCAATTTTTTTTTCTGCGAAGCAATGACCGGTCCAATCTCCTCGAGAAATTACGAAAATAAATGTTTTTTTGTTGTAGAAATTTTTCAATAACATTTCATTTTACATAAACAATTTTGTTAAACCATAATAATTAAAAAATATTTTTAAAGTTAACTATAAAAATATAGCATGAAATTAGAAATCGGTGTGAAATTCAATCACGGGACTGAAATAAGATAATAACTCGATTCTACGGGATAGTTCGTAGTATGTACATAATAAACATACACATATATATATATATATGTATAGTGACTGACCTTTACAATTTAGTCTCTTTGAAATTACCGGCGTAACGGAACGCCAATACATCATAGCATCGCTTGACTTGTTCCCCATTATCCTTTCATGGCTGGTTATCATTTTTTGCAAAGTAGCACACTTGCGTTCATGAGGATGATTCGTTATTGCTATAATAAAGGGAAAGGGTAATTTAAAAAAAAAGGTGCCCCGCCCACTGACACGACCTGCTGACGTAAATGACATAATGCAATAATTTCTCCTGGAAATAAAGTGCACTCGTATATTAAAGACATGAAACATAACCTTATTTACGACCCTTCATCTACGTTCTATTTAAACGCGAAATGTGCTCATAAGGATAATAGGGTTCTGTTTATATTCAAGATTTTAGACTTTTTTCATTTGAAAGGTTAAAAAATTGACAAATTGTGTTAGAAATGTAGACTTTAAAGATTTTTTTGCATTAATATGAGTGTTTTGTTGTCAAACTTTGATATTCTGTAGAAAATAGAAATTTTTAGTGGGGTAAGGTGCGCAAATTAACAAATGACGTGATGAGGTTCAAATCTATTATTATTTATAATCTGTTTTATTCATTTAAATGAATATAGTTAAAATTTTATAAAAATAAAATTCTGCATGATTTGGTTTTATTTCGACATACAGTTCAAGGAACGAGTAGCGTTTATCCTAGAAATGCTTTCATTCGTAAAAGTTTTTTCATCTACTCGACATTGTTAAAGTGGAATACAATATTTTTTGCGATCCTTAGTGAACATACGCGTAACGGCGACCGATGAAACTGACAATGTTAGATGACACACTTACATTTTTCCAAATTTTATTCACAGTCTCGGCTTATTTTAAGGCGGAAACAAATTTTTAAGAAAATGAAAGCAGGTTGTTCTAAATGTATAATCCTTTAAAAAATTAATTGAATATGTGAAGAAATTTCACAAAATAGAAAAAATAGTAAATTATTTGAGAAAAGAAAGTTTTCAAATGCAGAGTGAAGTTTTTTTATTTGTATTCCAGTTCCTCGGATCCGAATCCCGACTAGGATATTATTTTTCCTAAAAAATGTTGTAGAATTATTATTGCACTGGTTGCGAATCTCGGAATATTCGTAGCAGAATAAAATGCAATACTTTTAATCTGTTAATATATTTTGACTCAAGATATTTAAAAATATGCAGAATTGCAAAATGTAGGTACTTTCTTATCGTTTCTGTCCGTTTATTCAAGCTACTCTAGCCCCTTAGTTTAGAATATTTTCTTTCCAATAGGACAATAGGCTAGTAGTTTTGCATAAATAACCGTTTTGCTACGCCAATGACGTCTACTCTTTCCGCCAAACGTTTTCTCCTGGTTGTATGGTGTATGTATCTCATACGGACATTTAACATTCGGGACGTTCCGGAGCGTCGTAAAAACGTTTCTCGATGATAAGTATGCAGATGTCCGAATGAGACACAAAAGAAATATTCATGCCGCTAGGTGAACCGTACAGGAACTCTGTTCAAATCCAGCTCGGGTCAGGATCAAGGGGAAGCGCTTCTCCACCTTTTTTATCTTCGGTCCCGTAAATCTAACTTGAATCTACCCAGAATTACCCAGCAGCATCAAAGTTACATTTCTGGACTTTATTTTACTTGAAAAGCGCCAAACTATTGAAAAATTGACAAAATCATGATACATAGCTTCAAGAATAAAAGAAAATAGGTTTAAAGAAAATTGTTTACTTGTTGTCGTGAAAAATCTTTGGAGTCCGAATTTCCTCAACTTTGATTTTTTTCGTCTCTTTTATTTCTATTATTATTTTAAATATAACAATACTTTTTTCAACAATCCCTGCTATTACGCTAATCAATTATCAATAATATTAAAATTTATTATTGAATTTAAAAATTAGCCAACAATATTTTCACTATTATTATTACTGTATTAAAATTACTTCTTTAATAACAATGATAATTTTTTTGCTCATTAGCTCTAAATATTTGAAATATGTAAATTATTTCTTATAATTATACAGACAGTTTTAGTTCCTAAATTAAATAATCATTGAAAAAACTAATATAAGGTTGTAGAAGGAGTGTGTGAAAAGAAGACTTCTCAATCCAGTAGAACACGTCGACGCTAAACAATGAAAACTTTTACTTCTCCCGTGAAAAAAGCAATTAGTTACGCATTTCAACGCCGAGAAAATTAAATTCTCTTTTTAATCCATCGACAGGAAATTTCCTTGTGTTTATAAAAAAACCATTAAAAAAAATTAAAATAGAAAATTAAATGTTTTTCACGAGGAAAAAACCTTTCAAATTTAGGATTATCTTGAAAATTTTTAAAACTATCTAATTTTTTTCAAACTGACTTATATAACTAGAGCAACACATCAGCGACTTTTCAGCCATCGCAGGAAGATTCTTATGAAAAAAAAATTTATCGATTATCCGTACTTTTTAAAGATATATACATTTTTTGAAACTGGGAGGTGGATATATATATATATATATTTATTTATGTAATTATAGTGTTATTAAATTTACGGTAAAAAAATTATTGATTAACGTTATCAAACTTTATTATTAATGGTATTAACGTTACTAAGTGAGATCATAAAAAATTATGCATTAAAATATTTTACATTGACAGAAACCATTTTTTATGAACATTTATGACGCGTGTTTATTAACCTTTTGATCCACTCACAGTCTTGCTTTCACAATTTATTACTTTTTGCAGCCAATTCTTATGTAATTCTCGCATAACCGACGATTTGCTTGAAACGGGAACCTATGACATTTTTCGGTTGCGCGTGGGAAATCCAGTTTGATTGGCAGTCTGCCCTTTTGAAGTTATTAAATTGTGTTGCGACTAACAATTTTTTGACTGATCAATAAAGAATATTTTTTATTGAATTTTTGATTATTCCATATGTAATATAGGAATTAAAATTAAACTTTTGTGTGGTTACTAACATAAACCACAAATAAGAATAAAATTTCCATCTTTTAAGACGTTCTGCCCATTTAAGGTTTAGAGAAAAATGGCGAATAAATGATCTTTTTTGCATGATGAGCTCTGTAAATCAATCAAGATTGCGGGCTTTCAATGTGTCCATCACACCCAATCGAGCAACCTTTTTGAGGTCGCGGGATCAGGTGATGAACGCTGATTTTCTGAACATGATTTTCTGTAACTTTGGAGTAATTTCCCCTGTGATTACGAAGCACACCACCGAGTGAACTCTATTGCAAGTGGATAATCATTGGCTCCAGTCGCTGCCCTATTACGACAGGTGGAGAGACATTTTTAGACAAAAAATAATAATGCGATTACACCGTGCGGATAATTGTACGGGATGATCGCACGCTCCTCTGTTTTCTCCCAGACGTGCTTTAAATTGCAAGTTGTAGATGAGTCCTTGCCCCTTAGCTGCTGGCAAAACACGGGATAAAGTTCATAAATCACAGGGATCACACGTGTGCAATCATAAAATGTCTTGGGTACATCAGTGAGTAGGATGCTAGTATGAATATACGACGCCGAAAACGAGGACGCGGACTCGAACGCATCACACTTTTCTCATTCGATGCACGCACTTTCTTGTATGTAAATAAATTTCCCTTTTTTTATTCCTTTCCGTGATACTTAAATGACATTTTCTTATAGTAGTCATTGGAACGTCTTTAGAGATCGTTCAAAGTCGAGATAGTAGTATTGGATTCAGTTAATATCGATGTTTAGTGTTTTTATTAAATATATGTTTGCATGTGAAAAATATGTTTCAGAGAAAACCAGGGCAACAGAAGATTACTGCGCATCGATAAAGATCACAGATTTCTACTGCGCAAATATATATTTTTATATAACCACTGCATAGCTAAATGAGGCAAAGAACTCTACTGTGCTGGTATAAGTGCTGTGCAAATCTACTGCTCATCTATAATTATTATATCGATGCTTCCATTCAATATGAGTCTTTTTGCTGACAGCACCGTGTATGAGACTGATAAAAAAAGCCAATTTTTTTAATTTCAAAAATCCATAGGGTCTAAAAAATTGTGTATGCTACAAATAATTTATTTTAACAAATTTTAGTCCGATAAAAGAATAATCTAGCTATCACAAGAGTATTGAAGTTTTCAATAGCGAAGAGCGCGAAATTTGTTTTATACCTGTTCCATGTGTAAATTTGGATGATTCTTACCTTCTAGAATGCGTAGTACATATTATTGCCCACATATCCTGACTGATAAAAATAAGTAATATCATTTCAAATACTATTCTAAAATCTACATAATTGCACAACAAATGACCTAAAATCTCTAAAAGTTACTTTTTTCTTCATTTTAAACTCTCTTAAAATACATGAAAATAGGATGAAAAATCTGATAAAATAACATGTTCTTCAACAAGATATACACACTTTAAAATGAGATAAACAAAATGAGAAAGCTTGATTTTGCGCTGAGTTATGACCGCAAACATGCGTAATATTTTTTGTTATAAAAATGAAAGAATTAGTAGCTTTTTTCTCTCTTTTTCTATTCTTTACTTCTGTGGCAACAAAAAGAATATCACCAAGACCTCGGAAGATTCAATCCTGTCTTGTAAATAATACACGGAAAAGAAAATTGGACTATTTGACATAATTTTTTATTTAAATATAAAAAGTTATTCGATGTGAAGGCATAATGGATTCAAAAAAATATCCTTGACAACGAACTTGGAAACTTTACATTGTGAAGATTTACGAAATTGATATTTGATCAAAATGTTTCTTTGCGTTAACAATCTGAATTGCTGCACTACTATGCAGGATTTGAAAATTTATTTATAGCGATTATCTAAACGTTGACACAATTATTGGTTTCTCAATTTATAGAAACAAAATTTTCATTGAGAAAACGGAATATCCATGTCGTGAGGTGTGCAGCTGTCTCAAATAAAAACAAAATTCTTTATTTCAGTTGTGTTTTGTCAATAAGTAAAGTAATCTGCTGGTAACGAGGGACAGCTTATATTTTTTTCCGTATACAATCATATTAATTAATTAAAATATAGTCATACTATTGCACAATACACGCAGAAACTTTTCAGGGAAGTGAAAAACAGAAAAGAAAAAGATAAAATGAAAAAAGATAGAATGAGATTAGGTTACTTAGTTAAGGTCTTAAAGGTTCCACATGTCGCTCGAACTAAGAATTTTTCACTAAGTTTCAGTTTTCTGATTTAATAGCAATTTTCCAAGTTGTTATTCTCTCATTGAGGGAAAATTTATTGTTGATGAATGATCTATTTTTCCTTTCAGGAGTAGAAACCATAATAATTTTAATAATTAGAATTACTATTTGAAGTACTCAGAACTACTTATCTAATTGTAGGGCTTACGAATTTAATAGTAAAACTTACTGCTTAAAGTAGTATGTACAACTACTCGAAAATTGGTTATCTAACATCGGAAGTTGTCGCGACAACAGGAAAAGTAGTAAGGACAACTACTACCATTCTTAGAAATGAAAGTAGTCACCACGACTATACTTAAGTTGCAGCGGCATATACTGCAAACTACAGTAGTTGACCCTAATCCTTTATTATTTGTCCCAATCAAATATTTTTTTCAATGAACTTATATCTTATATCAAATTGGTTGAAAATGACGATTTGGAATACTACGGTTAAATGAGTGTCCATCATAATGACGGCCGTTGTACGAAGCGTACAAAAAAGTGAAGCATGCGCAGATAATTTATTATATTTTTGAATTTGTTGAATTTCAACCAGAGTATTTAATGGTTTTATGGCTCTCATTTTTTTCTGATGTTACAAATAGACATTTCCACTCAAGATTCCGAAAGATATGGACATTCATGTAAAATTTTAAATGGTTGAAGATTTTGCGAATTCCGTTAGGAATAACCTTCTTCTTGCAAGTTTTTTGACATTTAAAAATTAAATGAAAAAATATTCAAACCTATTTTTGATATTTTTCACGTAAAAATAAAGCCTCTCCAAGATGCAATCATTATTTTCCGTATTCATAAAACATGAAACTTCTCTATTATGTAGTGTTTTGAATGAATTTCTTCACTTTTATCATTCAAGATATGTTGGCAATAATATATACTACGAATTACAGCAGACAATAATAATTGAAATTTATAAATATATCTGGTATGAAACAAGTTTTACGCTCGTCACTGTTTAAAACTTAATTACGCTTGCGATAGCTGAATTTGTTTTTATAGGACTCAAATTTTCAGTATTAGCTACTTGTAGAATAAACAAACTTTTAAGGTCTGTGGGTTACTTAAATGGAAAAATTGGCTTTTTCGGCCCACCCTAATAACCACAAAGCTACAATTAATCAAGATTCCAGCTCAATGTAATAAAATGTTGGAAATATTATAAAAAACAAGTACGAATGAATTAAAATTTTACATTGAGATCGTATCTAGTTTATGTTCTTTGCTTAATTTCAAATCGGAAATTCAAATTATTGGAGATATTTTTTATTTGTTGTTAAACATAACCTTGCTGAATGCAAAACTATTGCTTTTCATGTCAAGTTTTCATTAAGATTATTTGTAGGTTGATGGAAAATGTGACACATCGTCATAAACTTATAAATACTCTAGATGCGAACTTGAGGTGAAAGGAATCTGAAATTTTATTCTCAATCTTATGGTACTTAGGGCTGCACAGAAGTATGCAATTAAGACTACATAGTTAAGTTATATGACTCTGATGGCTGCTTAGTAGTTATTTATGTCAATAATGGTTGTGCAGTAGAATTATATTATACTCATCTCTCTGCGCAGAAGAGTTATATGATATTTCCGGCTGCATATGAAGATCACACTTAGGGTTCTTCAAGGGTGTTCAATGACAACTAATACTGTGCAGACAAGTTTTTTGAAACTTTTTCCTGAGAATAAGTGTTCTATGACTCTTGAGGCTGTACAGTAGTTTTCTATTCATCCTACGAATACGTAGTAACTTTCTGTGACCTTCAAGCGATCGCAGAATAATAATATTTTATTAAATTTTATTTGATCCAGACCATTTCTGATCAACTTTCATCACCTCCATTAGAAACTGTAAATTCCAGGCTTCCGAAGCGCGCAAAGAATCTATCCAATTAGACAATACGGAATGACCTAATTCCTTCGATATAGCGGAGCATTATTTTCGCGGGGAAGGAATCAGATCGCCAAAGGTGAAAGTTCGAAAAAATGAATGACATCCGTGACTAGAGATCTGCACACGGCGCCTCGGTCGCATAGCTAGTGAGAAGACAATTGGCGGTAATGACGGTTGCGATTAGACTCGGGCACTTACGTACTCAGTCACACAGCCATACAGTCTTATATACCTATATTTTAGCTATATGCAGACTGCCTACGGTAAATAGAAACATGTATACCTTTACCTGCCTACTTGTACATATTTAGGCGCACATGAATACGCATTTGTTAACGCTACTTGCCAAAGAGAATGTGCGTTCGCTTTTATCAAACGTGCCCAATGAAAACGTCGTCCCTGAACGCAAATCTGATCTGCATAAATAGTAAAAGGAAAACCAGAAATAAAGTTCAAGCTCCAAGGAATTCCTGCATACGAGGTAGACAAGATAGTTACCTTTTCTAATAGACTTTACATAATTTGAAGGAATGTAAGTTTAAATTTGTCGCGCCAAGAGTTATGCACGACGAGTGCACGGCTCGCGGGCTGTGGCGCGAAAATTTGAATTTCGTTTTTGTAAGATCGTTTTCAGTGCCTTTCTAAAAATTTCGTGCATATGCATAATCTAATTTGCTTTGAGGGGGAAAATAGTTGGGTTACCCGAACCTAGAAATAATAAGGCGATGAATTGGAGAACACTTGGTAACGATCTCTGTCTAGGGAACTCATTTGGCACTTAACCCAGTACCGGGTAATCACTTACTCATGTCTAAAGTCGTCAGTCTATGGGATATTACTTTCATCGTGCGTAGTCTGATTCCAGATATAAAAATTATACAAAGAGACAGTGTGCAAGCCACCGTGTGATCGTCGAGTTTGTGCCCCCTTGCATCGCTCAATTAAGGAATTCTCGAGAAAAATAGATGATTCTCAGTCAAGATTAGGAAGCGTAATATCCGCCGAGCACGCGCAGTATTCTACTTTTCCTTTCCGATGCGCAGAAGTGCTCTATTATATTTAAGACTGCGCAGACATTTTTAATCATATATCATTCATTTCACACACACACATGAATATTTAAGCAAAAATGCTTATCTTAAATATAAAAATAAACATCTCTCAGTTTTTACACATAAGTTGTTTAAAAAACTGATTTATTAAATTATAAACGAGTAATGATACGGCCTATATTTAATATTTTACGCAAGAGAAATTCCAGAATAATTACTTCTTGGTATAACTTTTTTTATAATAAATTCTCTGATCAAATCGGAACTTTCGTTTCATGTGACCTTAAATGCAGCATAATATACGATAGAAACTGGGTAATTCGACCCCAGGATTTGCCCACTTTCAACGCACTTGCATTTTCGTAAGACGCGGGATACATTATCCTTTTTTTAACTCGGATGACGTCAGGTGACTTCACTTTTGCACGAAAATCTGCAGGGCGCTATGACGCAAATGTAATTCTGATTACAAATGCGTTGTATTAAAATATAGGGACTTTACAGTTCTATGGTACTCAACACTTTAAATTTCATCTTCACTTTTTAATATTTGATTTCTCGTTCTTTATTACAGTAACTCCATATAAAGTTTTCTTTATGACTGGTTTCAAGTATTATTTATTGCAACCACAAAAGGGCAGTTGTGGGTTCGATAAAATAAAGAACTTTAGCTTATTCAATTTTGTAGATTTATTGATTTTATTTCAAATTTAGGTTATATTTTTAATTCTTCATTTGATTTTATTATTAAGTTTCTTCGGTTTTAACATGGGTCGAGCTTTGCACTTATAGTTAAATCCGAATTTTGTTTTTACAGATGAGTACTATATTTCTTGAGCAGAATTTTAAAAATGTAAAACAATTTATGCAACTAAGCATTTTTAATTTCTTGGATCACATTCGCTTTGTTAATGTTTATCAACACTGTTTATCGATTATTGTTTGAGGATCGCGAGGGCCGTACTGTATGCATTTAAAATGCGAGGTTGCCAGATTTTTTCACATCAAAAATCTTTAAGCGAATTCGACAAAATGGCTTCTTCTGGGGTTACTTTCAACGTCTTTCATCAAAATACCTTAATTTTTGTGCAGGCAATTTAATATTGAACCTAATCATATTGAAGAGAACATTTAAGTGCATAAGAAGTTTAACTTTTTATTTTCAAAATTGGTTTTTCGCGTAATAAAAAATTAAAGTGTGAAGTGGCTCGAACTATTCTCCATAAGACATTTACTAAAAAAAATCATTTTAAAATTAAATTTTTTCGTAAATTTACGCATATAAAAACATTTCATTTGAAAAAAAAAACTAAAATTCATGAAGTTGTCAGTTGAAAAATACCAAAAGTGAATTGTAGTATAATATAAATTAAACATGCTGAATGTAATAACGTTATATTATAAAATTCTTTAAACTCGCCCTTTAGCGCAATTCGCCACAAAGAAACTTATTTCACTTTCGTCGAATGACGTTGCACCAAATCAGCTTTGTTGAGCCTCCTACGCGTGCCAACAACATCCTTATAATAGACCTTCGGTGAAAGTCCACTTCCCCCGAATTCGGTTGATATAAAGTTCAAGTTTCGAGAGCTCCACGCTTTAAATTCTTCACTTTGCAGTAAATGTGAATCGTGACATCAGTACGGAATTTGAACTCTTTGTTTACTTTATCTTTTAAATTCTATTGTGCACTATAGTTCTTGAAAGCTGTTTCCATTATCTGCTGCATTTCTTTCACTTTTTGTCACATTCATGGAAACTAAGGACAATAAAGGATTGTTTCATTTTTATTCGCTGTCAAAGGATCCAAGATTTTTTTCTGTTATTTCTTGTTTCAAAATTCTTTGGGCAGGTAGGATTGAAGTACAGGTAGATTTTGTGCTAAATATAGAGTTTAAAAAATGCGAGAAGCTGAATAAAAGAAATGGATGTTATTGTAGAAATGGAACTGGAAATAAGAATAGAATTGGGAATACAATCTTTAGAGGCTAAAAATATATTAAATTGAATAAAAATGATCCATCGAAGTAGTTAGAGTGCGTAATAGTCAGCCCATCAGTCACAATAACCTGAGAGTTCGAGTGTGGCCCTCTCTTTTTTAATTCGATATTTCAAATCGTCCCTCGAGTTAAAACTTTCTTTTTTTTACGCGTCTGGTTTTTAATTTAGGAGTCTTTGTACGAAAGTGCAAAATAGTTCCCGAAGGTCATCAGCAATTTCCTCAAACACTCAATTACGATTTTATTGTTACTACCAATTTAAAAAATGTCTGCTTTATTAAGAATAAAAGAATTTGATTTGACTATGAGAGTAGCTTCTTCTCTTGAAATAATCGTCTACTACTATTAAATAAGTGAAATGGAAATTACAGAGAGATTTTCTTGCACTTTTCGAATGGAATTTTGTTAGA
>CAKNWU010323549.1:0-12029 GCA_932072015.1 Andricus quercustozae
AAAGTGATTATACGAAAATTGTGACGACGGAAAGTTTTGTCGTGACATTTTTCCGCGTCAAATATTTTTTTGACATTTATGCCCGTGAGTTTCTGTTTTGACAATTTTGCGCGTTGGAAACCCTTGTGACATTTTTTCCCGTGAGTTTTGTTTGGAACATTTTTACACGTGAAATATTTTTGGACATTTTTGCTCGTAACAAAACTATGGGACGTTTTAGCTCCCGGCGTGTCTTTAGCTTCCTTACGAACTGAAGTTGTTAGTTATAACATGATGATTGAAACGAGCGGAAACGAGCGACCACATTTGTTAGAAGAATCAAAGTTGCGATGCGGAGTATCAGGGACAAGGGGTAGATTGGGGATACGCATGGAAATACTTAGTTCTCTAGAGGACTACATGCCACATTACTTCGTTGTGACGTCATCAATCGAGTAAATACCAACTTAGATTTATTCACCAAATTTGCATAGAATTACATCTAATTACAACTAGTAAAACCGGTTTATTATAAGTTGAAAAATTAAAAAAAGAAACTTTACATCTAAAAGATACATATATTTAAAATTATCGATTATTATGACGATTATGATTATTATTATCAAAGTGGGACGATGGTTATGACGGCTCAGGCGTAGGCTTTGGACCCACTCCGTCGGCCTGCGGGGTTTTTTTCCCCGCCTCACACTCTGAAAGACCCTCGGCGGCCCATGCGCGGGAGTTGTTTATCTCCAGAGTCGTGGGACCGGTACCTCTAGAGAAAAATCTTCTCTAAATACTTGAAGCTGTTGCTCTTGGAGGCTCGGAACCCATATTAAACTCTAGGTCCCCCTCCCACCACCAAGTGAGTGTTGGGGGGGGGGGGCAAAGGAATATTGAAGACATACAAGAAAAATGTAAACCCTTAGGGGACTCATTAGAAGCGTCCATTCCATTATGAGAAGTTGTAGGCTCCGCAAGCTACGATCATTGTTCCTTAAAGCAACCAATCCGATATCATGGGCCCATTACCAAGTTCGAAAACCAGAAAAAAGCAAGATCTATTAAAAAAATGAGTAGAAATAATCCCAATTAAAAAAGCTAGCTGGATCAAAATAGGATCTGAATTCTACAAACGTGTCATTTCGCGTTAGGGAACACTGCGGATTCTCTACACCGATAATGGCACGGAATTTATCAACAAAACCACAAGACATACCAAAGCACCAAAATATTACGCACAAGCCAACCCAACCGAGCGTTATAATAGGACAATTAAGCAAATTGTTAAAACCTATCTAGATAACGATCATTCCACCTGGGACGAACATATAGATGATTTGCAGTTTGCAATAAACACTAGCAAAAATTCTTCTACCCAATTCACTCCGGCATTCCTAAATTTAGGTCGCGCACTAGAACCAACTTAGTCGCTCAGAAAAAAAAAATAGAAAACGATAGCGAAATCGAGTTCCAAAGCCTGGAGAAGTGGACGGATAGATTGAGAAGGCTACAAATTATTAAAGAGCAAGTTCAGAAAAATTTAGATCAGTCAAATAATAGACAAGCCAGCAATTACAATTTAAGAAAAAGACAGGTAGAATTTAGAATAGGTGAAAAAAGCATCGGAGAATGGAATATAAATTATTTTAAATTAGAAAACTTAATTATAGATAATTGCACATAGGCGTGAGAAATATAAACGAGTTTAAGTCAGAATATTTAGACTTAAACAAGGGCAAAAATGGCAAAAATGGCTCTCATAAATAACTTGAAAAATAATAACATTTTGACTCCTAATACAAGAGAGAAGTAAAGTTCATCTTTGGGAAGAAAGAAAAAGACGAAAAAATAATAAGAAATACAAGAAGAAAAATAAACCTTAGAAAGGAAGTACAAACAGTGAAACACAGAATTAAAAACTCTATAACAGCAAACACATTGACTCTGACTTTTTGTTAATAAACTAAAGGAGGATGCCCAAATCCTTATGGGTTGTGGCCCCCTGGCCTAGCAGGATGAAACCTGTAGTGATGAAAAGTACTCACCAAGCCATGAAAAAAAGTCTATGGGACCGAAGCTGCCCGGCCTGTCCTTTAGACGATATAGGCTGATGAAATCTCGCACCTGTATAGACTCAAAACAAAAAAACTTCAAACGAGAATATAGATTTTTTTCGGTAATTTAGGCTCAAAACTGTTTTCTATAAATTCAATTGTTCACGTATTATCGTATTCGTCCGATTCTTCAAGTACCGCAAAGATATTATTCAAGAATTTGGCAGGTTCTTTGATTTCGGACTGAAACCTACCCCATTCTAAGAACCAAAGGACTGGCATTGTATGCACACAGCACCCAACAGGCCTTTTACCGTTTTTGCACTGGAAAAAGTGCCCTGTTATTGTCAGTGGGCCACTATTATCTTGGTCAACCAGAATATAAATGCAATATTTTGTGCTATTATAGTGGGAAGATTTTATTCGTGCACGCATTGCCATCAGGGCACTATTATAAATACCATGGGAGTTTAAAGAAAGGGATCCAACATGTCTACAGACTTCAACTTCATAACCTCCATCAGGACTCACATGATCATAATAATAGGATCTTGCTTGCTTCAGTTGATACGATCCAAGAGCCAAAGTTCCCAAGTCGTCCAGCGATAGTATTGGGAAGTATTCCAATTAATTATGATCCATAGTCTGAAAGTTTGCAGACTGCCTATTTACTTGTTGGCTTTCGACTAATAAAGCTAGTCGATTGGGCTCTGAGATTTTAGCAAGCATCAATTGACCGATTTGCTAGCCATCGACGATATCTGACTCAATGCCCTCATGGAAGGCGTTAAGGATCGATGCCGCAATTCGATAGTCACCGATCAAATGTGGAACAGACTTATTTTGCCACACCTTGTTCAAATATCGGAAAGATTGTTTAAATCGTCCATTGATGGCTTCAACAACAAATCAGCATTTTGTGACAAGGGGAGACAGGTTTGCCTCATAATCACTCAAAGGAAGACCAACTTCAGCTAAATGAGGCACTCTTACGTCGTATACATATTCTAATAAAGTGGCAACACAATCTCTTAATCCTCGATCTACGAGGAAAACATCGCCTTCCATAAATAAAAAACAGAGGCCAGATTTATTTTCAAAGAGCTCAAGCATCATTGTTGAATCAGATGTGTTGGCTGAAAAGGGGACAAAAACATCTAAAATATATCCATCGGCTGTGACAGCGATAAAAGATTTTATCAGAGCGCGATATTTGTGCCTGCTAAATGATCTTCGCTGAAATCTAGTATTAGAACTCTTCTGAATGTAAACATAAGTTCCATCCCAAATGGTAAAAAACTTATCATTATGTTCATTCAGAAATAGTTGACGGCCAATTGTTGTATTATGACTCTTCAGTTCTTCTCGATCTACTCGGGAAAAACCTAGGTAGAGGGAAACAAAATCTTTCAGCAGAGAGTTCCTCGCTTTACCCATCAATCGCTTTGTTGAGGAACGAGGTATATTAAAGAGTGAGGACAA
This sequence comes from Andricus quercustozae, assembly GCA_932072015.1. Taxonomy (NCBI): domain Eukaryota; kingdom Metazoa; phylum Arthropoda; class Insecta; order Hymenoptera; family Cynipidae; genus Andricus; species Andricus quercustozae. The sequence goes on from CAKNWU010323549.1 coordinate 3,519, forward strand.
CCTCTCATCAGTTTCACCCTTATAAAGTTTTGCTAAATAAAGAGCTAGTACTGTACTTGGATTTTTTTGCTCTGCTCCGGCGAAAGACTGCAGGGAAGACATAACATTTTTAAATTGGTCTTTGTTAAGACCACTCCATTGCTCTACCTCCGAGTCATACGTATCAGCAATTGAATTTATTTAGATAACATATAACATTTTAGACAACGAAAAATAATGTAAACTTAGCAAAAACTTTACAACACCAGACTCAAACAGACAAATTTACTCATTATGAAACCAAAACATTATTATTTACTAGATTTAAAATTTATAAAATCAAAATTGTTAAAGCAAACCTCAAGAGGAAAATAGCAGGTTTGCAAACTTTTATTTAAATGCCTTTTTCTCGAGACTATATCAATCAGACTTAGACAAAGACATTACAAAAACTCCAGGTATACACAGCCAGCAGCTGTATCAGAATGCATTGAAGGTGTGCAAGACAGAACTACACTTACTTCAAATTTAGATGCGATTTATGATTACCTGAAAAAATAGGGGTAAATATTTTAGCCGGTAAAGCTTATTCTTTAACTGAAATTACGGATGCAGTTAATCAGTTATTTGGTCCAGGAATTTTGGTTAGCAATAAAGAAGTGCGGAAAGTATTCGTTTTAGAGTATGTTATAAATATCATATTTTCAAACCCAAGAGAAGCTATATATTTGCGGGGATCCGATAAGACGTCATCTGTTCTCTCCATAGGTTCCAAGTTTACGGCCCTGTTGTAACTATCCCGTAACTCTTTCTTCGCACTGAGTCCACAAGCTCTTCAAGAACGAACCATGCATTGAACAGTCCACAAACATCAGAAATTGAAGAAGTTGATGTCCGAATGATGTTGCACACAATGAATGCAATCCAAGCAGGATCATCATTTATCATTTATTATATTCGGTTATGATAAACTTCAGTTAATATCATTTTGAAATATTATATTAAAAGAATTACAGTCACTGTGGATGAAATTGCGCTCCGGTCAAACAACAAGATATTCTCCTATTCATTTTTTGGCTGATCATCACGGCTAGCAGTTCTGTTCTGTTCTTATCACAGTTCATCAACTTACAGGTTCGGGTTATACCAGTAAAGTCGGTACGAAGCGTCGCAGTATCGAAGCTGAACCAGAAAAGTTTTTCACAAATTTCGGAGAAGGTATTTCGAAGCAATTAACTCATTACAACGTACAATTCTGTCAACCACTTAAATCTGAATAATTTTGGCACCGTATATAAGAAGGAGATATACAAATATTTCTCGATAATGGGGCCTCTGAACGTCGCTAAAAACAAAACTGACCAGAGCCCCCCCCCCCCCCATTTTTCGAAATACCTTTATATTACGGGTTGCAGTACACAAGTAGATAACCAAAATTTTCATCTACAATGGGTTCATTGCATAATTTTAAATAATAGAATAGAAAGTTGTTCGATCGGGCTAAAAATTGGCCCAATTGTAGTCCTATTAGATAGTACTCCTCACACCAAAAATTAATTAATTTTGATCATTATTTATCAAAGTGGAGGGGGTACAATTTTTGGTTTTTTAAGAAAGGCCTTACTTTCAAACATTTGTAACTTTTGTCGTACTGTTTTAAACAAAATTTCACTACAAATTTTTTTTATAGATTTTTGGATAAAGTTTTTGGTTCGACATCTTCTCGAATGGCGAAAAACAGAATCCGTAAAAGAAGTCTGCAAAGAAAACAACTGTTGAAACTATAGCCAAAAAATCGATCAGAAAGACATATAATGTTACCATAAAATATTAATTGACTTAAAAAATTGGCACTAAAGCATTGCACAAAGATCCTCGGCGTGAGCGCACTATGGGAGATAGCGCGCCAGCCGCTCTATCATGGCATTTTTTTACGTATCGTTCTATTACTCGAAGACAAATAAATTTGCCACTCTGAAAATTGGAGATCTTATAGGAAAAAATCTCAGCTTTCTTTTAAAACTATTTTGAAGAAAAAAAAAGTGTCGATATTTGAAAAAAAGTCAAATTTATTTTTGATTTTCAAAAATTAGGGTCAAATTTGGACTTTTTTTGAAAATCGTTACGACCACCGAAAAATTTGTGACAACTTTCATTTTCGAGGTGGGTACACTTAAGAAATTATGCCCCATATGTAGGGAGTAAGTTTTTTTTTTTTAAATTGCGAAATCGTTTTGTAATCGCTATACAAATTCGATTTTTAAAATTCATGAATCTTTCATTGTAATATTCTCAGCCGATTTTTTAGAAATTGGCTAACTTTGTTACATCAGACTTTGTTTAATCGTACTCAGAGACTTTATATCTCGGAAGTGTTACGAACCAGCTTAAATAAATTGTAAATTTATTAATTGATTTAAATCGGGGTAGTTCTGTGGTAACATGATACCGAATGAGCTGGTACGCTGGGGGAACAATAGACCAAACTAACTTTCGTCAGTTTGTTTATTTTATATTTTAGTGGGATTCATGAACTTCCTCCTGTCGGAGTACCGCACTTGCTGCTTTTACTGAAATTGAGACTAGGTGCGAAATGATTGATTGAATATGTTCAATCAGGAAATAGTTGACAATTTATTACATTTGTTATTGAAATTTTGAACAGGTCTCTCTATTCTAGATAAATTAAATTGCCTCGCACACAATCTCTATCTTAATTCCAATGGTTCTAAAATGATTTATTCTAGTTTAACGACAGACCGGACAAAAGGGAGAGAGAGAGCACTAACGGTATCCCTAGACAACAGGCGAGCAAATATTACGTAATAATACATCTGACCTTGCTGGGTGTTATCCCTTCAGAATCCTTGGCACTCCTCACTCGTGATTTCACCCACGCCACACTCGCGCGCCGTCCGATCTGTCGAGTACTTTTCTTGAAATTTGAATTGATTTGAACTCACCACGGACGCTAGGTGACACTGCACTTGTCACGAAGTGTCAATAATGACACTTGAAATGAGCCGGTTAATGCTACTGGAATAAACTCCGAACTGGATAATCCCGACTTATTTCTTCGTGGGAATCGTTCAGCCTCAACTTAATAAATTCTAATTTTATTAAGTTGAAACTAGCAAATGAATTAGTATCCCCCTGAATTTGTGGAATCAACAGGAGAGAACAACACACTTCAAGTCTGTTGACTTTCTAGTCTTTGATTTACTAAACTTGTGATTAATTCCGGTTTCCGTTCGCACTAAGCTTGTATTATTTTCACCTTGTTATCGACTCATTGAAAACTCGGACTACTGCGTACTCTGAAAAGTTGACTTTTCGGACGGCAACCGCGATAGAACGCGCGAGAAAAGACGAGACGGAGCATGGAACCACAAGGTTCCAATCGCGTACCTGACTTCTAAACGAAGGTAGAAGTCGGCGTTGAATGCTAAAGTTGTCGGAACGCGATTTACCTCGTCCATCAAAGTATATATGATTTTGGTAGGGTTTTTAGATGAGTCAGCACCTCGAGCGTGAGACCTCCGTCCGGGCCGGATGCACTCCGCGTGACCACTAATTGCTAATTTGGGAAACTTTTACCTGCTGAAAACGTAGCCCTAGAGCATATGACTGTGAATGCTGAAAAGTATCTCGTGCAAGTTTTTCAAAAAAGAGCTTCATGCAAAACGTTCGATGACCTGCGATTTGAAGCGTACCACGTAAAGCCGATAATTGTGGATAAGTCACCGCCTACTGTAGATTGCATTCTCGTGCCCTAGGAAAGTGTACATACTATCCTCCGATCGACCAATTGGTTAACGCTGTACATGTGTAGTATGTGAACGTCAAACATGCGCATGTAATGCAGCTAAAATACCATGCTGCTCATTTTGTGCGTGTGTAAGGAAGGATAACCCAGCTGGAAATATACCAATGGTGCAGTATTTCCCAGTACATATTGCCGGAGTCCCAGTACTGGGCCAGTATTGGAGTTGTGCTGCACACCATTACCGGTATCGAACTGCGCATCGTCCGAATATTATTTATAATTACAAAAATGTAAGTTTAAAACTTTTTGTTTAATTCTAACACCCACTATTGCTATACTGTGAGTATGTTAGAACCTAAATATTTATAATAAATCTACCTGCATCTTTAACATCAATTATAATTTTAGCTCTGGCAAATCTCAGAATTTCCTTATGAGTTGTGGAGGACAATCACAAACTGAACACAAGCCTTTCCAGCGTTGTGGTTTCATTTTATTGTTATGGGGACGTATTCACTTACTCTCATCCAAGAGTGATATCACCGAGTGTTCAGTGGGATGAACATATCTAATCTTGATGATATACATTTAGTTGGGAATTATGTAAAAGAGTAAGTCAATATTTTTCTAGAGTAACACCAAAAATTTTATTTTTCTTAAAACCCTTAATGTTCATTTGACACAGGATAACCAAGTTTTACTTACTTCTATTCTGCACAAATTGCATTCAGGATTCACTATAATTTTGACATTGTAAAAATAAGAAACATTTTGTGCTGAAAATTCAAGATACCGTTATAGTTATTTCACAAGGAATATTAAAAACAATACATTAATCATCAATGCTGCGCAGATTAGCTTATTACCTGCCATCAGGCAAGGGAACAAGAATAGTTCTTTTTTTCCAGAGGTTGGCCCTTATCGTACCCTTGCCTAGTGGGCTATCAAATATGGTTCAAGACAAAGGATGCACATTTCATCGCTTGCTCGACCAGTGTCACGGTACACACACCCCATATAACAATACGGAATCATGTCGCATGTACACTGCGCGCATTTCGTAAGGATTTATCGGCATTAAGTGTCTGCATTATGGGACGCATTTGTGCTCGCATATACGACGCATACCGCACGCACCTGGTGAGCGCACGCGCATGTGACTAACGTGCAGTTTAAGGTTTATGCTTGAAAGTGCATAATGAAACTATGATAAATAATTAAAAACTAATTAAAGGTATTGATAAACATTATTTTATTTATTTTAACAATTCATCAATACATCAGAGTTCAAATCGTACAATTTTGACTTACACTTGCTTCCAATTTACTGAATAGACTTTAGCTGATAATTACATATTTACATTATTTTATAAGTTTTATTTGCTGTAAATTTAAGCCTATTTAATAAATTCTAAGCAAACGTGAGTCAAAATGTTCAGATTCCAATATACACTGTACAGCTTTTAAAAAGCCAAACGAATCTTTCTCGCCCACATAAGTAAAACAAGGACTATGAAAGCACAGTGGTTTCACCAAATAAAGTGCATTCCGTAAAGATCATGGTGCATGCATCGTACCCACATTTGGTGAGCACATTGCATGCGGCTGATATGCGCCCGCCCCTATTGTTATCTGGGACGTAGATATTCGTATTCCGCTTGCCAGACACTAACTCCCACTGTCGCTTTATTATTTGTTCTCACTTAAACATGGTATAATTGGCTTCAAACAAAGAGATTGAGAGTACCTTAAAATTCGCTTAGTTTCTTTTATACTCTGTTTGTTAGAGACCAAACATCAACTCAGTTAATTTACTTCACAATAGTTTTGAGATTCTATTGTGTAGTGAATTAGGTTCGAATTACACATCGTCCTTTGTGGACTTACTAATTTAATAATTGGAGTAAAACGTAAGGGCTAACTTGAGGGATCGATTTTTCCAACTCGACGGATGGGTTGTGTGAAATTTTTCCGAGGAAACTTCCCCCGATTTTATTATACTTGTTCTTTACAAGTAGCTCGAATGACTGCCTGGAAAAATTTTTGATTGATGCTCTTTGTTGGAGAATTTTGATTAGTAAGATATTTTGATGGAATAGGTATGGACAGGTGAAAGTTCGGACTTTGGAGCGATTGCCTAAAGTTGCATTGTTCAACATCTACCTTTTCATCAGCATCAGGGAACAGCTCAATTAAAATAAATTCCGGAGAGGTTTCAATTTGTATTTTCAATTTGCAGTCACTTATGAAATTTTTCGGTGAACGGAGAAGGGTTGGAGAATGTGGGAAAAGGAATTCCTGGTGGTTTACGCGCCCTTGAGGAGGTCATTAGTCATTAACTCTGTGAAGGTCGTTGGTAAAATGCCTTCGTCTGTGATTCTCTCTTTCATTCATTTCATTCACATCATTCGTATTGACTTGCTTACTACTACGTTCAACCCTTCCTAATTGTTAAATGTTATTAATACTCTAGGAAATATTTAGGTTTCTAATGTTGAGATATTCTCTATACGCTGTCGGGTTCCTTATGCTGACTTACCTAAACCTTTCTAGTTTTTATTGTTTATTTATTTCTCTCTTTTAGAATAGGTATTCGGTTCTTTATTTAATTGTTATTTTTTTCGTCAACTTCAATTGCATTCTCTCTCAAGCATAAACTTTTTAGTTTCCTAATTCTCTGACGTTGCGAATTCTTCGTACGAGGCATTACCCTGGTTTCGGGTTGCGTTTCAAGCCGATAAATAGCCTATTATTTTGTGGTCTATTAATGAATTTTTTGTAATACATTTAGTTTTGATCAAGGATGTTTGTTTATTTTTTATATTTAGTTTTATATTTAGTATTACTTGGCGTATCATTCATTTTTTTCAATAAAAAATAAATCAGCTAGAATATAATAATTTCAATTTCGTTTCAGGAACTTTCTGTTCAGACCCTTCGCAAAGACTTTAATCGGAAGTTCGGCAGCAGTACTTTTCGGGTGGTGCCCGCAGTTTCGTGCACGTTTGCTGCTTGACTTGCTGCCGTTGTTCTTGTTGCTGTAGCTGGTGCTTTGCTTAGGACGCTGAAGGTTGCTTGGATGTCTGGTCTGATATCCCCAGCAGAATTGCTCATGCTTGGTCTTCTCTCCGAAGTGGAATGATATTCTTGATCTTCGATGACCCCTTGGTTGCCAAGTTTTTGCCTTTTGTTTAGCGTATGTTGTGGCCCTCTGCATGGTTTAAATTTTCTGAAACCATGGGTTATATTGGCGTAACTGCAGTAGCCAAGTATTACTAGGATTGTGAGATCTATTCCTAGATAGGCTCCATGGATTAGCTTGGTTTGGCCGGACCAAGTTTGTCTTTGTACCCCACCTACATACGTTTGTACCCCTAATTACTTCTGTTGTTCCATTTCTCTCCATGGGACCCCACAAGGTCAGATCATCCTAAGTATGGTATTCAAATTAATCCATTGGGGTAAGACATCGTAAATTATTCTCACATCGCACAATCTTAACGATTCTATCGACGGTTGAATAAGCAGTTGACTTTCACAGGATAGCCTTTTGGATGTTTCGTAACTAGGTAGGATAGAATTGCCGAAATACTTATTTGTGAGCCTGTTACACATTTTGAGTTCTTCAGTCTTTATTAGGATGTAAGTTCTCTACAATCTCTACATGGCAATGTAGTCATAGTGTGTGTGGATGGATGCTCTTCACGTTCCATTTTTTAGGGATGACTTATTGTTCCATTCTAACATATTATGGTGACTTGGGCGAGACGAATGAGGTCTTCACCTGGTAGGAAGTGAGCAGAGATGGATGGAGTTCCAGATTTCAGTTTTCATCTGCTTACCGTCATCATAGGTCAGAAGTTCTGCCATTGGACCAATCATATTTCGAATAAATCCTAACATTGGCGCTGTTCTCCTGTTGCGCATCCCTGGTAGCATGGAGGTAGTGTAGTTCTTTGCTATGTGAGTGGAGTGTGAGGGTGGAAACCTAGGAAGTGAGGAGCGTTGTGCGGGGTGAATTGGGGAGACAAAAATTAATTTGCAGCCTAGGTGTGAGGTGGGATTTAGCTATTTAGAGAAAGTGAGGTTAGGATGGCAAGGAGTCGGGGGAGTTTGTGGTCAGGACTCTGGGGCCTTAGAGGGGTCAAGGGGGGTTCAAGCAGAGTTGGAGTATCTCAAGGGAGAAAAGGGGTTGTTTGGAAGGGCTATGAGGCATTGAAAAAAAAATAATGAAAAAAATGTGAGAGTGCTGGCAGTGCTGGTAATGAAATTGACGGGGAGGAAATTTTCCACGTGCCACGACGGCCAACAGTGCGTGGTCGAGTTTCGAGCAGGGCGTCGGGGAGTGGGGGAAAACGGAACGGTGGGAACGAAGGAAGCGAGAAGAGGAAGAGAGACAACCAAGAGAGTCCGGAAAAAATCGCCATAGAGAGTCCGTTTAAAAAATGGGGGCCGGCACGTCACGTAGCCCCCCCCCCCCCCAAATGGAGGAAAATTCGGAGAAGGAGGCTCTCGGAATGTTATTAGGCGAGATCAGGGGGCTGAGGAAGGACGCAAGGGGGACTAAAGATCAGGTGGAAGGTATGAGGGAGGACTTGAGAATCAGAGATGAGAAATGGGAAAAGGAGATGAAAGAGCTGAGGGTGAGAGTAGGAGGGTTAGAGAGGCGTAGGAAAGAACAAGACGTTAAAATAAAGCAGGTGGAAGAGGAGATTAGGAGGTGGAAGGAAAGGACGGAGAAAAGGCTTGAAAAGGTGGAGGGCAGG